>JANRMT010062834.1:4491597-4564831 GCA_026402145.1 Polypterus bichir lapradei
TAAGTGTTCGGCAAGGCAGCTGAAGCGCTGCATTATGGGATCTGTAGTTTATTGTGTTACCAGCGCTTCATATACCCGGGCCATTAATAACAATAATACAGTATATAAAATGATCTCGCGGGCCGGATATAATTACACGCCGGGCCGGATGTGGCCCGTGGCCCTTGAGTTTGACACATATGGACTAAATAGAACTTGAAAAGATATATTTTTTCGTACATCGAGCCCGCGTGCTATTGTGGTTTTGCCTGCATGCCTCAATAAGTCACCCTCCCCTCGCTCTTACTTTTTTACCGTTCATCTAATGAATACACTGAGTATGGCTTTACCAAAACAATCATTGATTGCGAATAAAGTATTCATTATTCGAGTATGTAGATCGGGGTATATATATACATATATATATACCCGCGTATCGCAGCGGAGACGTAGTGTGTTAAAGAAGCTATGAAAAAGATTTGTTTCTTACTGCATCAATAAACAGCTCGTCTTCTTCTTTATCTGAGACCTGACACACTGCATGCACGGGTTTTTTTTTTAACACTGTCTTCCTTTAGCGGGACATTCACTTTTTCCACTGTGTGCTTTGTTTCTGCAGTAGCTGCAGTTATGAATAATATGCTTGTATATATCAGACGCTTCATATTTTTTTGCTGCCTTTTCAATTGTGTAATTCGGTTTTTGTTCAGCGCTCTTTGGAACTGTTGCTTTTTGTCTGTGCACTGCGTCAGTTCACGTGAGCCGCTCGGTGTACATGCATCGAAGTTTCCCAGCTGTGCTGGTGCCATGTCGTGCTATGTCCATGGCTGTATCTAATGTTACCTAAGTCCCGGCACTTAAAACTTTCTCTCGCAGTTTCGCTGAGTTTGTGCCAAACACCACCCTGACCATCTCATCTTCCTCTGCATAAGCACAGTCCTTCACCCGTGAATATTTACCCGTGGCAGTGTTTCTATTGGATTGCCGCTGACGGACGGCCTTATATGGGCAGGCACTAAATTACAAACGCTAGCGGCAGCCTGTCTATGAACTTAATTTAAAGTTTAGGTTTACATCGTGCTTTGTTTCCGAAGTAGCAGAACTCATGAATATGGTTGTATATGTCACTCGCTCGCTTCTTATTGTTTAGCTGCCTTCTCAATTATATAATGCATGTTTTCTTCAGCGCTTTTTGGGCCTCTTCCTGGTTTTCTACCTACTGCGTGATTACGTGGGAGGCATGATGATGTCACACGAAACTCCGCCCCCACGGGTTTCACGCTCATCTCCATTACAGTAAATGGAGAAAAACAGCTTCCAGTTATGACCATTACGCGTAGAATTTCGAAATGAAACCTGCCCAACTTTTGTAAGGAAGCTGTAAGGAATAAGCCTGCCAAATTTCAGCCTTCTACCTACACAGGAAGTTGGAGAATTAGTGATGAGTCAGTCAGTCAGTCAGTGAGTCAGTGAGTGAGTGAGTGAGGGCTTTGCCATTTATTAGTATAGATATATATATATTTTTTTTTTTTTTTTTTTTTGAGACGGCCAACCGGGATGCCTGTGCAATGGAAGGACTGGGGGGCACACAATGCAGTGCATTACCTCACCCGGAATGCTAGAGGGCATGCCACCTGTGTTGCAACTGTGCCTCGGACTCCCACAGGGCTCCATGGGAGTTGGAGTTTGCCAGGGGGTGCTGTAGAGACAGTGGAGCCCCACATTGTCAGGCTTCTGCCTTACCTGGAGGTGCTTCTGGACCACCCTGAGTAAGTAATCCTGGGTGTAGCATAAAAGGAGCCTGCTGCCACTATTTGAGTTGCCAGAATCAGGAGGGAGAGAGACGAAGTTTGCCAGAGGAGGAGTGGAGGTGGAAGGAGAAAAGAAGGAGGCAGAGAGAAGAAGAAGAAAAGAGAAAAAGACAGTGTTGTCTTCTACTTGTGTACTATGCTGCAAGTGGAAAACAAAAAGGAAAGCATTTTTAATATCATTTGGCTCAGTTCAGAGTATCTGTTAGCTGGCTCCTTCAGGCAATTCATACTGTACAGAGTATATAAGTTAGATATACAAGTAGTTCCCAGACTTTCCTCAATGATGTCATTCATCCTGTGTCTGTTAAACATTTTACAGAAGAATGTCTAGTGCATATTGAGTGGTAAATTTGTAAAGAAAAGTAAAACTCGAGCTGATTGCATGCGAAGACTGTAAAAATGAGTTAATTTTAGAACCCTAAACTTTAAAATTATGCAGGAAAGAATGGCTTTCATTTGTCAATTGTAATTACAACTGAACAGTTGAATTTTGAATTCAATAAATTTTCTCACAAACAGGTGGTCTTTGGATTCACATTTTTTGCTCTGCTCACTGAAAAAATACACTCTGTCTCCTGATATTTGCTGTATAGCAGCTGAGTGTTCAAGCCTGGAACACTATTTTCTATGAAGCACATACTCTACATAGTCAGTTGCAATTAGACTGGAATTGGCTGAAATAACACATCAATTGAATCAAAAACAATGAAACACTGTTAACTGTTTATCTGAACTTCGAATGGGTCATTCTAAAATAGTATTGCACTTGCCCAGGTCTATTCTCATGCCCTTATTAATAACTGCATGCTCCCAGGATTTATTTATTTTTTTCCTCATGAAATATACATTTAGTTAACAGTTTATTTTCATGTGCAGTCTCACTAATGCTTCTTTAAAATTATTCATATTTAAAATCTTTACAATAAATCAGTATTTCATCAATATACTGATACAAAATAAACGTAAATACATATTAGGATTAATGATTGGCCAAAATACTTCTGAAGCAGTAGCTAATCAGTAGGACATGATGATGTATTCTAAGTTCTTAGACACAGTGTTCCCCTCTCTGCTTGAAATAATGTATACAGATATTGAAGATATAATATATCATAGACAATTCAGTTATTATTCTGTAATGAAAAGATCAATGATTAAAACTTATTATTATTAACAGTTATTTTATACATCTCTCAATAAGCCAGCTTCTAAAATCTCCATAAACCTATTGGCTAAATTCTCTGTAGCATTGTAGCAGAAGAGGTTTCAGCTCACAGTGACCCAATCTTCTTATTCAGCTTATTTGCTCTCTTAATTGCCTTGTTATCTTTATAAGTGTTTGTTATACCAAGATGGTATCTGTTTGACTAGTTGGAGTTGTCTTTTTACAGGCTTCCTTCTAATCTTACACTGAACCTAGTCATTTGAATAATGGACTGTCAGCTCAGACTGCTGTTGTTTCCAGCATTGAAGCTGCTGCTGCTTTTATTACTTGCCTCTCCACTTCTGCTGCTAGAGTCAGCAATGTTAACAATATATTTTTCTGTAGCTTGGGTGTCAGGGTCAGTTAGAGTGTATTATTTTCCCTTAGGTAGATGACAACCTGGAAGTAATTCATTCACAAAATAATATTCTCCATTTGAGAGCAATACTGATGATTTTTTACTTACTAAAAAATTCAAATATTCTTGATAACTTAAAAAAAAAAAAAAAAACTTTTTATAGTTAAAGCCTCATTTCATTAGTTGTAGTTTAGACTATTCAAAATAGGAATGTTGCTGTTTGATCCAGGAGTACTCAAGGAATATTATAGAAATTAGTGAGTCACTTACCCATATTAAGTGTGGCTTGGACTGGAGGACATCTTAATTGGTTTTATGATACATTCAGTATAACCCAAATATATCTATCCACATTCTATGGCCAGAATTATATTTTGTATTTCAAGTTATATACTAGCCATCCCCTGTGGCTTTGTCCACATAGAAATGAAAGAGGACAGCAAGAAGGGCCCTGCCCGGCTCCCCACTCCTGACATCACACTTCAACATCCCCTTAGTCCACAACCTCTGTCTTGGATTAGTACAAATGTATTGCTCCTGCAAATGAACTATGATTCTTAGCGCAATGAGAGAAGTCGCAAAATCAACCGGAATGTTTAAGCAAATTCTAGAAAAAAGCCTGATCTAAATCCATTAAGTAGTTCTCTCATTCACTAGCTAAGCGGATGTAAGCTACGCCCCGAGGCTGGCGCATGAGTCAGGAAGGCCCTGCCCCCTCCCAATGGCCCACCGTGTCTCTCTCAGATTCGCACAAATAAATCGGTAACACAAGAGAATTGTATGGGTGCTTGTGGTTGGTCTGCAAGTTGTCAAACATGCGCCAGGGTGCCCTTTTTCAGTTGCGAGAAGCAGATCATAGAATGGTTGAATAGTTTACTGTCAAATAATGCAAAGAGTATGTGACACGTGTTTCGCCCTAATTCTGGGCTCATCAGGCGTACACACTCACTGCACCCCCTCTTGGGGATCGAACCTTGGACGTCAGCGATGAAGCCTCTTTACGTTGCGCCACAGCCAACACTGCCAACCCCCCTGCCGCCTCTGATTTTCAAGAGCCCAGTCTACCTTCTTTTCATGTGTTCTGACATGTATGGATGAATGCGCAAAAATTCTATGGGAGTTGGGGTCCCACCCCACACTTTTCAAATGCCCCTTCCCCTTTTCCATCTAATATATATGTTGGACTAATTGCATTCTCAGAGGTGGGGCTAAGCTCCTGATAAGTACTAAAGCTATTGATGCCCCTGGTCATAATTAAACTCAAAAGTGAAAAGCAAAGCATATCTGTATGTCCAAATCCCAGAATCCTTTACAAAAATTAACTTACTGGAAGTTTTTTTGGAAGCTATTTAAGCTTAAAACAAAGTTGTCCAGGGACTTGCTTAAAATGTCGCTGTCCAAAGTTATTTTCCAACTGTTGCCACAGGTTTAGAAACAAACACATCACAACCCAGAGGTGTGGATGTCATAATGGGTGACATTCAAGATCCAAAAAAAGGAGTTACTCTTAAAAAGAGATAACCGAATGCATGCATAAAATAACTCTAGATGTGTTCTGACACTATGTGTCATTGAATGATCAAGCATACTCATCCCAATTTTAAGATTTTATTAAACTTATACTCTTCATTACAGATAAAGCTAATGTTGAATTTGTAATAACATTCAGAGTAAGTGTTGTTTCCAAATATAAATTTGTAAAATCTTTTCATTTTGAATATGCAAGTAGAATTCTTATAAAATGGTTAAGCTGAAATCAAACAAATTTTGTACAGCAAAATAACTATGTCAAAGCTTTTGGTGGTGATGGTCAAAAATTTGCCAAGCAGAACAGATATTTTGGAATTCTAACACTGAGAATCCCTTCAGAATATTGTATGACAATGAAAAACCTTACTGAGCCAAAATGTAATGGATCACATTTTTACACAAGGCTGTAAGTTGAAAAATAATCATATCTTTTTTCCCCAGTTGGGTCTATGGAAATAATTTCAGTATCCTGCTAAGGAAATGGAGTTGAATTCAAAAAGACCATTGTTAATTTATCTTTAGTATTAGCAAAAAAAAGTAATCCAATTTATTTGGATGAAATGTATCTGTTATAGAAGAATCAAAAAAGTAATTTAAAATGTATTTGCCACCATGAATCCAAATATCTTGTAAAGAAATGGTATTAATATTTTAATATAAAATAAAAAGCAAATTGCAAAAGCTTCTAACCACCTGCAATTCTATACCTCACTCTTGAAAACATTTATGTTTTATGTTTCAACATATTATGAGTCTGTTGCATTTCTTTTAGCCATGGTATATTTGTAATTGCTATATAGTGTGCTGGCGCCTAAGTAGAGTGCACTTAATATGTTACATTGAATTAAATGATTTCCATATCTGAAGTACAAGAAACATAAGTAGTTTGCTCAATTTTAGATTCAAGTAAATTCTTAGATTCAATTCCTGTTGTTTAAAGTGAATTACTTTAACCTCTAGACAAAACTGCCAATCTGAATAAGGCTGACAAAATACAATATGGATTTACAAATTAAGTAAACCTAGGGCCTCACAACCAGTTGTTGCTAACGTTACTAATGGCTATGAACTTCCTAAACTGAAGCAGCAAATCTCCAGTTGAGAATGGCGTTGAAGTGAAAAAAGACAAGCCACAGTAACATAAAAAGATCACACAGACAACAACCAAAGTACATGACTAAAACACAAGATTCTGAAATGATGCTAACCACTCTGTGGCAAGGTGTTTGCTGGACAGTGTGTGGCTGGCAAACCATTAATATAATGATTTTCTGCATACCTGTTCATTCCATACCTGGACATTGCACTTGTTTGAAAGAGTCGTGTTATACACAAGCCACTTTTCTGGGAGGGTGTTGTCATTAGCTGGATTAATATCCAAAAAATGGAACGAACATGCCTATGGCTTCAATATTGGCTTTTTCAATTTTTTTGTGGACTGTTAGATATGACAGTCTGTCGTAATGTTGGTGAGTAAAGACAAAAGTGCTTTTCAGCATTCAGCTTGTCAGGTGTACAAAGTTTTGCATCCCCTTACGGGGATTGAACCTTGGACATCAGCATCTGGGGTGAAACCTCTGATGCTGCGCCATGGCAGTTGGTTTGCTTATTTGGTAGGGTGAAGATTATTAGGTGGTTATCTACAAGGTAACACTTGTGGTAGGTCAGCCAGTGATGCACAAGAAAAACAAAGGGCCCAGACAATATGAATCAGTTCACTTCACTTCACTTACCATGCATTCGAAATGTATCTTTCTTTCCGTACAAGCATCTTTGATTTTATACTAGTGGGTCAATTTAGCGTTAGTATTTATCAGAAAATGTAATTTCAGATTATAGAAAGAATCTCCAATCATGGGAGGAAACACTGCATGTAAGTTTATTAAATCTACACAAAAAATGCAACAAAGCTGGTATTCAATTGCTTGGTGGCATCATGAACATTTGCACCACAGTCCTTGTAACAATGAGAAGACCTCAGTGTCTTTGAATGTGTACTTCTCTGTTAAATTAAGGAAATTTCCTGGGGTCAAACTATTTTGTCTTTGAGATGAAAACTTGGATTAAATCCCAACAAAGCCTTTTATGCTGACAACTGAACACAATATTATTATTATTATATTATTATTATGTTATTATAAGTTATAGGTTATTATGAGAACAGATTTTGTAACCTATCAGAATTATTTTACTTTATTGTTTATGTTATAAGGACAATACAATTCTTATTACGACTTGCCTTCAGTAAAGTGAGTAAATACCTATACTACCAGTCAAACGTTTTAGAACACTTCAGTTTTTCCTTCAATTTTAATTAGATGAAATGACAGAGGGTTTTTTAAGTAATTATCAGAAGTTGGGACACCTGTGCAAATTGTTTGCTTCAACTTGCAAGGCTTAATTTACTTTAATTGCTGCAGAGCATTTGTAGGTTGTAAACGATTAGTTGTCCTCTGAAATAGGCCTATTTATAATATTCTGAAATTTCCTTTTTTTCAGTTTTTGCTAATGGAAACTTTAAATTTAAACCGCTGTAAGTTTACTGCTCTCCTTTTCATCATTTTAGGTCATTCATTGCATTTCAACCAATTAAATTTGAAAAAAACTGAGGTGTTCTAAAACTTTTGACCGGTTGTGTGTATACTAAAATGCTAAGAGGTGTTGAGCTTACACTCTACTTACACTCTGTCAGAGTTCAAGATACTGTGTTATTTGGAAACTTTATTATCTGAAACTGTGCAAAAAAGTATGAAAATCTGACTTTCATTAATATTATTAAATTAATTAGTCAAATAAAAAATTTGCTGTAAATATAACTAACTCAGTCATGAAGCAAAATTAACGGAAAGGGCACTGGATAATCATAAGGGGCAAATATGTGATAACAATACAAATAAAGCCCACTTTATTTTTCTTTAACAAGATATACGCCTGATTGTGCATAAGAAAAAAGATGACAGAAAACAGAACTTCATCCTGCACGATGCAGCGCTGCAGAATTGCACTGTAACAAGTCAACCACTAGTTGTATTGATCAAACATTTGTAATGTGGCACCAGAAGTATGTGGTTTTTCAATATTTGTTGTCTTTATCTGTATTATATTCCCCCTACTGAATGAGTTTCTATCTGGTACAACCAGTACCAAATGTATTGCATTATGAGTTGTCTCTCTGGCCATATTATGATGTTGATGTTGTTGGCCAAAACTCGACTGGTTATAATATGATATTGAAGAGATTATTGCGGCGAGAATATCTTGGAGGGTTCTCACTAGTATAATAACATACCTTTAGTTTCTACTATATACAATACATTTCCCAAAATATTCAACTTAAATGATGTAATCACCAAATAACAAAATCCCTGTTATTTGCTAGTACTTTGTTAATGCTGATATAGGAAAATGCAGATATAATACAATAATACTCAGCTCAGCGGGTGTTGGAAACTTAAAGCCGACGGTCTCAGCTGAACACGGAAAGCGCCGAAGCACCTATAAAAATGGCAAAGATGACTTCAACACTTAACGTAAGTTCTATCTGCTCTCTGCCCGTCGAGGGCACTTTTATATGTTGTGTGTCCTGCAGTATGTACAGTTCAGGTTTTCCGGCCGACAGTGTAGATAGCTTCACCTGCCAAAAGTGTTTAGTTAATTTAGAGTTGGTCGGGAAAATAAAAAAAAAGGACGGCGTTAGGAATCTGATAGCGATTAGGCAAACCGAAAATTGGATCGACTCGGTTTGTTTAGACAATTCGGCTACTTCTGATTCGGCTTCAGTCTCTCCAGGTCCCACTGTAGTCAGTGCGCGGCCGAAATCAGTAGCACCAATTCAGCCACAGGGTAGTCCCCTGGCACCCAGGTCACCAATTCGGACCCAGAACAGATTCTCAGCTCTCCGCAGCATGCCTGTGGAAACTGAGAATAATAAAGTGCTCATAATTGGCGATTCCATAGTGCGGAATGTTAGAATTCCAAACTATGTTAAACCAACTGTTAATGTTAAGTGCCTCGCAGGGGCCAAGATTTCTGGCATAGAGGCCGCATTGGACCGTGTTGCCGACAATGAAGTATCTACCGTATTGCTGCATGTCGGCACTAATGATATTTATTTACAGCAATCTGAGGTATTAAAGTGGAACTTCATCTCTCTATGCACCAAAGCTAAAAGAAAATGTCAGAATTTAATTGTATCTGGTCCCTTACCAAGATTATATAGAGGGGATGTGATTTATAGCAGATTGCATTCCCTTCACTGCTGGCTAGAAACCTGGTGTGCAAATAAAAGCATAGTGTTTGTGAACAATTGGGATGATTTTTGGGAAAGGCCTGGATTTTTCAGAAGAGATGGTCTTCATCCTAACTGAAGGGGATCTTATGTATTATCCCAATATATGGCAGCAAAACTGCCTGGTTGACCAAGGTCCGACTTACTTGTCTAAACTTATCATGACTTACAAACCAGAGCACACATTAAGATCTCAAGATGCCGGTCTGCTTATGATTCCAAGGATTAATAAAATAACAGTGGGAGGTCGAGCTTTTAGTTACAGGGCCCCTAAACTGTGGAATGGTCTTCCTGCTTCTATAAGAGATGCCCCTTCGGTCTCAGCCTTTAAATCCGGCTGAAGACTCACTACTTCAGTTTAGCATATCCTGACTAGAGCTGCTGATTAACTGTACAGACTGCATCTCTGTTGTTAGTCATTAGCACTAAAACATAAGTAACATGTTAGTTATAATTGAATACTAACCCTCACCTATTCTGTTTCTGTTCTCGGTACTCAAATGTGGCAATTGGTGCCACGGCCCACCTGCCATGTTGTTTGCCTGCCTATGGTAAAGTCATCCCTGATGGAGGATCGCAGGAATCATGGGAAAGAGGGGTCCTTTCATCGGATTGGCTGGCCCAGCACTGTTTTAGCCGTGGAATGGCCAAATGGGGGAGGCAGGTTGATGGATGAGGTCTCCAGGACTCTAAAATATCCAAATCTTATTATGTGATATCATCTACTGTTAAATTCTGCTCCGTACTTCTGAAATGTTTATTATTATGCTGTATTAAGGATTTGTTCTGTTCTGTGTATTGTATTGTATTGACCCCCTTCTTTTGACACCCACTGAACGCCCAACCTACCTGGAAAGGGGTCTCTCTTTGAACTGCCTTTCCCAAGGTTTCTTTCATTTTTCCCTACAAGGTTTTTTTGGGAGTTTTTCCTTGTCTTCTCAGAGAGTCAAGGCTGGGGGGCTGTCAAGAGGCAGAGCCTGTTAAAGCCCATTGCGGCACTTCCTTTGTGATTTTGGGCTATACAAAAATAAATTGTATTGTATTGTGTAATAGAGGGGCTGATGTTACTAGGAATCAAGGAGTGGAACACAGGCTGAAATTGGGTAGCTTGGGTCTTACAGCCCATCTACCAAGAACACCTATCTATATCTGTTGGTTGAGATCATTACAGCATTTGCAAGGATCAAGGAACAATTACCCCGACTTTTTAAGTTAGCAAGGATTCAACAACTTTAATAAATGTTATTGCTACATGCATTCACTTTAGAAGAAAAATTCACTATAATCAAAGCTGTAGTCAATCTTTAAGTATTTTGATAATATAATGTAAAGTACATTACCTGTTAGACTGCCCTGTAATTGTTAGCCTCTCTTAAGCAAAGTTTAGCAGCAAGACAGAACATGTCACAAATATCTCTGTGTCCCTATTTTTAAAATGATATTAATAGTGCAATCTAGTCTTCCAGTTACTGTGGAAACAGAGTTAAACAGGACAGGTACCATCTTGAGTCAAGCTCAGTAAATGGTTGATTGCAGTGCCAAGGTGAGGTTGGTATAGAATGGCATTTGCTGGAAAATCACAGAGGAATTAAAAAACTTTCTGAGATGCAGAAGTGATTAAGTAAATAGATAATTACATATACAGCATAACCATTAAAATCTGTATAGTCACTTGCAAAGTACAATGAAGAAAGCAGACATTCATTTATAAAGTATGTACAGCAGAGATTACTATGGTTTACTAATTTGTAACTATATACAGTAAGAAAAACAATTCTGCTTAAATAATCAAAATCTAAAGTTGGGGACGATAAAATATTTATATTCTACAAGCAAAAAAAGTATGCAGCAGTTTTGAACTCTATTAAAATATTTAACACTATTCAGTGTAACAAAATAAAGTTCATGTAATTAACGCATGGAAAACTAGAGTCATGTTTCCATGTGTTTTTTCCCTATGAGACAGGAATATGACACTAGAATATGCAGGTTATGGAAACTATTCCATTTGTTTGAAAACTTTTCCTTCTTAGTAAACAAAAGAGACAGAATGGAAAGGGTGTGACTTCTTTCCGATGTCAATCAAAGCAAAATCTGGATGTTTCAGAGTGGCATTTTAGAAATGTCTATGCAGCTAACCAGTGCAACAAACTTAGATACAACCAAAGGTCTTTCTTTCTTTCTTTCTTTCTTTCTTTCTTTCTTTCTTTCTTTCTTTCTTTTTCTCTGGGATTGGAATTTGCCCATGACACACAATTTAGCTACTAAAAGAAATAAAGCCTTCAAATTATTGCTGGTATAATTGTGGGTTTGCCAAGGTGGGGTGTCGCGTTCTCTTAAGTATTTAAAAAACGAGTCTGTGAAAAATTTTCAGCCATGGTTCTAATCAACTGATTCCCACCACTCAGCACCCTGCCAGCTGGCTTATGTATTCATGCACTCACCCCCTCCTCTTTTTGGCAGACCTTCAAATGCAATGTCAAATTTTAAGCAGATGGATTAACCTGAGATTTTCTTATCCAAAACCTTTCTTCTGTTCCACAAAAAAAAACAAAACTGGCGACTGATATTTTACTTCTTTAAAAAATAAAATAACATTGTAACTTAGAAATAACTGTTTTATGCTGCTGATCCAAATCTTAGGACGCAGCAAAGGGAAATCTTTTTAAAACTCCTTTTCAATGTTAACAGTTTCTTTAAAGTGTGCTGTTAAATCCTGTTTTCAATAAACAATGAGAAATTTAAAAGAAAAACCTTAGGGATGAAAGACTTTCTACACTGATTGACAAGGTATGTGCTAGCTGTAAAAACAAAAGCATATTATAAAGATTCTTTTTTGTGCCATGTCCAGCATGTCATCCTTTTTAGTCCATGTTTCTTTTCCTTTTTTTTTGAGAAAGTGTCAGTATTTAATTTTTGTGACATTTCACAGCCTCTTAGTCAGATTGTGGTCACTGAAGTCCAAATGAGGAGCATGTGTTTCTTCCAGTGATACTTCCAGTAGTAACCAGATGTCAGTACAAATTACCAAGGTCAACTCTATTTCAAAAATATGTAGGTAAAAATGTGTTAAAAATGCCAGCAAGTAATTTGCTATTTTATTCTTTGGTTGCTCTGAGAGACACATCAAGTAAGAAAATAAATAAACAGATTGTTAAAACATCTGGCTGTTCCACCCTTCTGTTGTAGAATGAGTAGATTACTGCTCAACACACCCTTCAATGTTGTGGAAATCGGTCTGGTAACTGTTGCCCAGAGGTGTTGCTAAAGAACACTGTTTGAGAGAGAAGGTAAAAAATAAACACAAACTGTGGCCTTTCTGATTCAGACTTGAGTGCAATTAAGTGCTCACCATTACAAGCTAAAAGTACTCAGAATAGACTTTGGGCAATGTTTTTTGTTTCAAATTCATTTACTAATGCATCTTAGTTAACTGTTTTTACTGGATATTTTATATTTTTTAACTGCTTCTTGTTTACACTTTGTAATCTAATGATTAAATTATTTCAGTTTTACAGTACTTACAGCACAATGAAAAATATTTCTTTCTAATCCCACTGGTGAAGAGAAATGTAATGACACATAGCATAAAGCACAAAGACAGAAAAACAAAGAAATGGAAATACAATAGTAGTATATATCAATAAATATGTACTGTATCCTTATCAAATAGTTTTCCAGCTTGTAGGCAAAACTGTGAGATTTTTGGTGTGACATCTGAGGTTACTCTGTAACTTTCTGGATGGTAGGGGCCATTAGGGGTATTTGATATGATGTACGTGATTTTTACAGACACCTCCAGTGATAAATGTCCATTATGGATGGAAACATAGCTCCAATGATGAAATAGACCGTTTCAACTACTAGCCTTCACAATCCAGTTGCTGTAAGGTTCTGTTATATAGCTGACATGCCACTCTACATTTATGGAACTTACTGCTGGCATTTATTGTGACAGATTGGCTTTCCAAAGTGTCCTTAAAATGTTAATATATTGTTGGGCTTTTTTAATATGATGGGTGGTGTTGTTAAGGGAGCATGAGAGACCCTTATTGATGTGGATCACTAAGAACCTAAATCTACTCTCTGTTTCTAAAGTAACCCCATTAATGTCAGTCAGCCTGTCATTCCCTCCAAGTCTCCTGAAATCCTCAATCAAACCCTTTGTTATGCTGACATTCAGTGTAAGAATGTTGTTATTGCACCATTTAGTGAGAAGTTGAAACGTATCCATTAATATTAGAAACTAGAGCCAGAATTGATGTGTCATCATCCTAATGATGCCTAATGTTTAGTATATGCTTAACAATTCAATCATGTGTAAAGAAGGAAAACAGCAACGGGCTGAGCACACAGTGTGCTCCAGTGTTCAATGTGATACTGATTAAATTTTCCTAAGCCTGACAGTATGAGTGTGGTGATGCACATTAGGGGTCCATGGCTGCGTGTGAGATTTAAAATAAAAACAGTGCATTTAAGACTTGGTGGTTGCGAGTGGCTAATGTGCTCTGCAAGCACAGGGTGTTTGGTGTGGAGACATGCTAATTGCTTGATAAGCTCATCTGTTACACATCGGCAATCCGCGGGTCATAATTAGGGCTTCATAACTACATGAGCAAGAAGGTTAGGTTCAAGAAGAATCAAGAAAGGAGCTCCAAAAATGTGGTAGGAAGTGTGATTGGTTAAAGTGGCAGTGGTGCAAATCTATGGTGCAAGCTATGTCATAGCTCCCAGCTGGGAAACGCAAGCTGAAGACAACCTGGGCATCACAAGTAACAGCAGAGATAGGAATCAGTGATGAAAAAGAAAGGAATCGAGAAAGTAAGATTGACAAGGAGAAAGAGAAATCAGATGAGTGCCAGTGCATTGTGAGGACAGTGAAATGAAACCCTGCGGAGGAAGAGAGATTGCAGGGACACCTAGGGATCCCATGGATGCTGACAATGTAATAACTTACTATAGCAGTTTTATTTTTGTATAGTTCAGTTATGAAAAATGCTCTTATCTGTTGATGAGTTGAGTGGAAGCAAATGGCTACAGTAGTGGTATGGAGATATGCCACAGGTGGAAACCTTATGGGCAGTTAATGTGAGTGAGAAGGCCTGTCACTCACTTTAACTCTCTAGCGCCAGCAGACCAACATCACGGTGTTAATTTGTAGCATAACAGGAAAGGAAGTCCGTTTGGCTGCTTGAAGTGTGGTAAAGTAATTGTTTGAAAATGGAGGCATGTAAGCCGGGCATGCAGAGAAGCTGTGAGATCGAAACTGCTGGAGAAATAGTAAAAACATGAAAGCAGCTTCAGAAAGCTGCCTGAAGTTGGAGGCATGTGTACATATGTGCAAGTGTGTGTGTGTGTGTGTGTGCCACGTATCTGCACACAAGTGAGACGCCCAAGATATAGAGAGCTTTCCACCTAGATCAAGGCTGCAGGGGTGGAAGGTCACAAGTGGCATCACAAGTGGTACCAGGCAGGTGTTAATGATTAGCAAGGTAGATCGGTCCGACATATAAAACCAAGTGACGCCCAGCAGGGGTCGTCTTTTGACCGCCTGGCATAGGAGAGAGGAGAGAGAACATTAGCTGAGCAAATTAGAGAGCGAGCTTTATTGAGCATTGTGTATATAACGAGTTATTATTTGGTGTTTTTTCACTGATTTTCCTGTATTTTTATGCTTGTGTTGTTTTCCTCACTTTTGATTTTTGTCTTGCAATAAGGAGGGAGAAGAACCGTTGTCTGATTGTTTGTTTTAATGTATTTTTTTATCATTTTTATTTTGAGACATTGTAAATGTCTACAGAATCACCATCACTTATTTTTGTTTATTGTTATATATATATATATATATATATATATATATATATATATACCTGTATATATAAAAAATGAATCAAAAAGTAGTTTTTATTCATGAGCCATTGCAGAGGACTGCATTTAATTTGAAATGCATGGCATTAGAAATTTTTTGTCTTGCTGGCACTATAATAAACACTTATTTTTTTTTTTAGATTTTCTTTGGTTCTGTACCTCCATTTTACAACACTGATCCAGTTGGTTAAATTACAGATACCCAGAATTTTGAATTAGTGTGCAGAGGTGCCATTTCATGGGGCATCACAATACCCAAGAGATCGGTAAATGGGAGAGAGTCGGGAGAGAGAGAGAGAGAGAGAGCAGAGTCTAACCCTAATCTTTAATTGGATTATTTATTGGATACTAACGTTCTCATGGAGCACTGCATTTATAATGGAAATTTGTATTTATTCAAAAACGAATAAGTTCACTGCACTTTTTCAACATTAATTTGGACACTGCCTTGTTTATTGTTTGAGATAAAAATCACAAAGCATTTTTGCACCATCTATTGCTCTGTTGTTTCCATCTTAAAACTATTGATGTCCCAGGTACAAAGGGAGTGTGCCAGCTGTGGGCAACCCGTGCATTACAATTTAAGAAGTCTTGGATATAATGGCAAAGGGTGATGTTCAGTTCAAGGTCCCTGAGCTTTGCTATTCGTTTCAAGGTGATTACAGTATTGAATGCAAAACTAAAGATGATAAACTGTATTCTCAAATTTTTTTTTTTTTTTTTTTTTTTTTGTCAAAGTGAGTTTGTTCTTTGGAAATTGCATCATTCCTTGAGTTTTGCATGGTTGACAAAATGATGTTAAGTGTCCTGTGGCTGTTAAGGTAGAGTTGATATATGCCATGACCAACTACTCAAAACATTTCATGATGATATGGACTGGTACTAAAGGCCAGTAGTTATTCAGACATAAATTCATTAATTTATTTGGCCTAGAACAATGGTACATATCTTAAATCAGGTTGTAACAGCAGGCAGGGTCAGGTACAATTATGGATTTCCCAGAATATGCTTATTAGCTGATCAAGTTATGCTTTAAGTGCACATCTGGGGTGTTATCTAGATCAGCAGCTTTAAATGTATTCACTCTCATCAAAGATGCCCTCGCTTGCTGTAGCATTTCTGAATGTCTGTATGCTGTTTCATTAAAAAATAAATACACAACGTTAGCTGAATTCGATGGGTACTACACAGGTGACTATGCAGTTATGCTTGATTATTGTGTGAATGAGTTTCCACATGTACCATGGTCCTGCCTTGTTCTTTTAAGTAGCTTTCTATCTATATTTTATAAGTTGAATATTGCGGTTCTGATGCCAACATTGAGGTTGTTCTTGGCTGCTCTCTGAGCCTCGTTGATGCCAGGTTTTAATGCTTGAACAGGGAATGAACTTTGCCATTCATTCATGGTTTATAATCTGGCAGTGTCTATTATTTCTTTCTTGGTTACAGCATTACCAACACATTTCCGGATGTCACCAGTTACTAATTATGCATATTCTTCTGTGGCAGTTTTTGCCATCTTAGTGATTACTGGTTTGAAAAAAGTTGTCGTTAGTACAATGAAAATTACCTATTGCATATAAATTCTTCTCACTAATTTTCATTGAAAAAGTTTAAAAATATCTGATTTAAGGTTTGGAATCAAAATAGCTTTCTGACTAAGAGTGTTGCTTACAGATATTTTCTGATTAACAAATTTTGTTTTGCATTTCAACCTCTACCACCAAATCCATAATCTATTACGCAATTTTAATATAGTCTGCTCAGAAAAGTCCAAATAAAGCTTCTGACTATCAGAAATGAGTAGAATATCTGGTAGTCTAGAAAATCTTACCAGTAAATAAAAACTGACCACTTTTATCTAGTAATATGGATTTGGACTCTGATAAGTATGGAAAGGTTTCCTTTAACCTGAAAGAAAGAAAGTGTTTGAAAATACTGTATAACACTTTTACAGCTTATAATTGCAGTGGGTTTGAGAATTACATGTTTTTGATATAATAATGATGAACTTTGATAGACTACTTTAATGGACCACAAATTTAACTACCTGTTATTCATTAATAAAATAAATTCAATCATTTTTAAAATTGTTGCCCTTAAAATTTCACATCAAGAATTGGTTTTGAGCAAATGAATGACTATCTTTCATAAGTAAAGTTAAAGAAAGTGTTATCTAACAGTCTTACACTGCATCTTTCAGATACTGTGATTCTGCAACTCTATCAACAGAAATGGTAATACGATTAAAAATGAATTAGTACTTAAAAAATTCAATTAACAATTGAATGAAAAAAATATGTATAAAAAAGTACAGTTTAAAAAGGCTGCCTCTAATAAAAAGTGGGTTATGAGTGGTGCAATGACATGCACTGAAATCGGAAAAGTCTATACCACTTAGAGGATACTGCAGGGTTGTCAATGGCTATTTAACAAGCACAGTAGTTCATTTATATATGTCAAGATGTTTTAGCTTCAAATAAGCCAGCCAAGTACAAAATTACCAAGTTCTTAGGTAAACCCAAGAAAAAAAACTCAAAAGGTTGCATTTTGCCTAAAATCATATTTTATAATTTCCCCTAGCTGTGCCTCTTTATCTTCTCATCTCTTTCCGTAACTGACACAGTGTTAGTGACACCCTCTACTGGGTTTCTTCACTGTAAACACTTGAATTCATCACTTCTTTTTTTATTTAGAAAAGACAACTTTCTTCTTAGGACATATCATTTAAATGACAAGCTTTTTGAGGATATGTAATTAAAATTCACCTTCTTCTTCATAGTAATGTCTTAGATGTTACTGCAGCTGGCACCAGTTAGAAATTTCCTCATCCATTATTTTACTGATAGCATGACAAAAATACTGCTTTGTTTTTTGATTTTTCCAGGCATCAACCTAATATAATTTTTTACAGTTAACCAAAATATTTAATTTAAAATATCTGTGATCTGTTTCTAATAATACAATGATGGAGCACAGCAATCTTTTACTTGTTTCTTCTATGTCTCTACGTTTTACTCTTCTGTTATTGTTAAAAAGGCTGGTGTTCCAATTCATTAAAAAAGAGGGCACACAGCACCACTCTACCTCTTCTGGAAGTCGTTCTTTTTCTCTCCTGCCTATGAGGCAACAAGCCAGGACGCTGTTTCCCAATACAGTGAGCTGGACACTAATGTATTTATGGTTTATATCCTTGCAGTGTGCGTAAATATACAAAGAAAACCATGCAAATACTTAATGTAACATGCTTGTAAAGGTCAAAGAGATTCCTTTGCCAGTTTCATATAGTATGGATAAGGTGGTAAACAAATAAACTGGTTATCCTGGAAGACGTCTTGTGCCTCCATGTCTCTGATCGGATATCTGCATTGGGTTCAACTTCCTGATTCAGTAGTGCAGGATTATGAAGGCTGTCATTGAGCAATACCTTCATTACAATTATCTTACATGACATTCTCCTTTTTGCACAACTGTGAATCACTTGGTAAATTTGTAAAAAGTGTGAGAAAGGCTGAGCTCTACAATGCAATGGCGCCTTGATCAAGGTTGTGTCCCGTCTTGTATCCAGTGCTGCCAAGATAGGCAAGGGTTTCTCATAATACTGTGCTACAATAAGAGGTTCTGAAAATGAATGAATGAGACTAAATTATTTTTCTAAAACCAGCTTTAAAATGGCTACTGCTTCTACACTATAGACTGTTCCTGGAATTACTGGTGCTACCTGTTCAACAGACCAGCACCGATGGTACATTAGTTTTTTGTGGAAGCAGTTGTCATCTCCATTTCTCTTAAATGAGTGGATGTGACTGTGCCAAGTCATAATTGGAGTGTGAAAAACAGCATGTACTGAAGGGTGATTGGTTGGCACAGTATAAAAATCAGGCTGAAGGATCCTAGACAAAGGAAGCTCAAAAGAAGCTCAACCATGTATGAAGAGAATCCTTGTATTTGTGATTGTCTTCCCTGAAACAAGATCCTCTATTCACCTTGACTGTACTATTAGTATTGGTAATCTCAGTGAATGCAAAATTGTCAGACTGCATGCCTTAGGCTTCTACTAGGTGAAAATAATTGCAGTTCTCAAGCAAATGTGCAACTACTCGGTATTCTTTGGTGGTGTATTTAATCTCTGCTATGAAACTGGGGTAGAGTGCTATAGTCATGGGTACTATAAAAATAAGGCATGAGTTACCGCTGTGTATTATTGTCTATATTTAGTCAAAGACTAGATGAGAACTAGGATTCACAGAGTTCATACAGCACTAGATATCTAAAAGTACAGAAGAATTTTAAAGAACCTAAACTGTTGTTAGAAGACATCAGTACACTGGGAGCACCTCTTTGTGGGTGGTGTGATGATGTGCTGGCTAGCACTGACATCTCAATTGATCTTGGTTCTTCTTTTTCTGAAATGTGACTATTCTCTCCATGTCTTTTTTGACTTTTCTCATTGTAGTCAAGTTTCCTCCCACAGGCCAAGGACATGACTGTTATGTGAATTAGCAACTCAAACTGGCTTAGTGTGGGAGTCTCATAAAACAAACTGTTCTTTTGTCAAGCTCAGGTTTGTTCTTGATGGTCTGGCCCTATGTGAGTCTAGTAGGAAAATGAACTGAACAATGGAAGAGGGCTGAATATTAAGTCATCACTTACATTTTCTAACACTTGCTGACTTCAGGTATGTCAAAGTGTGAGTATAAAATCCCTATATTATTCTTTTTAGATGGCATGGAAGATATAATTTTGTGTTCTGTCGAATCTTCCTGTAAACAGTCACCTAAATCATATACAACAAATTACTGAAAAACATTGTGTCAGTTGATCCACTTTTGAATGAATGTCTTCAGCCTCACAACATTATCTCTGTTTTTCATCATGATCATATGGCTTCCTGTTTTTACTACTTAGCTTAATCAGGTACTGATATTCTGTCATTCTTGAGCTTGATCACTTCATTATAATACACATTGCCAACAGTGTCCTTAGTAAGTCCAGGATGGATGCTTGACATATCTGCCACTGCACTATTTGTTCCATGGGCAGAAGTAGGATACACACTGAAAGTAGGACAAGATGACAGATCTTGTTAGTACCATCTCTCAGACTTGTCTGTTTTATCCTCTTATATAATACGCTACTGTGGTTGTCCATTTGTCTGTCCAGGATTTTAAATCACCTGTAGCTCGCAAACTATTGAACTATTTCCATGAAATTTGGTATACATACAGTGCATCCGGAAAGTATTCACAGCACATCACTTTTTCCACATTTTGTTATGTTACAGCCTTATTCCAAAATGGATTAAACTCATTTATTTCCTCAGAATTCTACACACAACACCCCATAATGACAATGTGAAAAAAGTTTACTTGAGGTTTTTGCAAATTTATTAAAAATAAACAAAACTGAGAAATCACATGTACATAAGTATTCACAGCCTTTGCTCAATACTTTGTCGATGCACCTTTGGCAGCAATTACAGCCTCAAGTCTTTTTGAATATGATGCCACAAGCTTGGCACACCTATCCTTGGCCAGTTTCGCCCATTCCTCTTTGCAGCACTTCTCAAGCTCCATCAGGTTGGATGGGAAACGCCGGTGCACAGCCATTTTAAGATCTCTCCAGAGTTGTTCAATCGGATTCAAGTCTGGGCTCTGGCTGGGCCACTCAAGGACATTCACAGAGTTGTCCTGAAGCCACTCTTTTGATATCTTGGCTGTGTGCTTAGGGTTGTTCTCCTGCTGAAAGATGAACCATCGCCCCAATCTGAGGTCAAGAGCGCTCTGGAGCAGGTTTTCATCCAGGATGTCTCTGTACATTGCTGCAGTCATCTTTCTCTTTATCCTGACTAGTCTCCCAGTTCCTGCCACTGAAAAACATCTCCACAGCATGATGCTGCCATGCTTCACTGTAGGGATGGTATTGGCCTGGTGATGAGCGGTGCCTGGTTTCCTCCAAACATGACGCCTGGCATTCACACCAAAGAGTTCAATCTTTGTCTCATCAGACCAGAGAATTTTGTTTCTCATGGTCTCAGAGTCCTTCAGGTGCCTTTTGGCAAACTCCAGGTGGGCTGCCATGTGCCTTTTACTAAGGAGTGGCTTCCGTCTGGCCACTCTACCAAACAGGCCTGATTGGTGGATTGCTGCAGAGATGGTTGTCCTTCTGGAAGGTTCTCCTCTCTCCACAGAGGACCTCTGGAGCTCTGACAGAGTGACCATCGGGTTCTTGGTCACCTCCCTGACTAAGGCCCTTCTCCCCCGATTGCTCAGTTTAGATGGCAGGCCAGCTCTAGGAAGAGTCCTGGTGGTTTCGAACTTCTTCAACTTACAGATGATGGAGGATACTGTGCTCATTGGGACCTTCAAAGCAGCAGAAATTTTTCTGTAACCTTCCCCAGATTTGTGCCTCGAGACAATCCTGTCTCGGAGGTCTGCAGACAATTCTTTTGACTTCATGCTTGGTTTGTGCTCTGACATGAACTGTCAACTGTGGGGCCTTATATAGATAGGTGTTTGCCTTTCCAAATCATGTCCAATCAACTGAATTTACCACAGGTGGACTCCAATTAAGCTGCAGAAACATCTCAAGGATGATCAGGGGAAACAGGATGCACCTGAGCTCAATTTTGAGCTTCATGGCAAAGGCTGTGAATACTTATGTACATGTGCTTTCTCAATTTTTTTATTTTTAATAAATTTGCAAAAATCTCAAGTAAACTTCACATTGTCATTATGGGGTGTTGTGTGTAGAATTCTGAGGAAAAAAATGAATTTAATTCATTTTGGAATAAAGCTGTAACATAACAAAATGTGGAAAAAGTGATGCGCTGTGAATACTTTCCGGATGCACTGTATACTACGTGACGTCTACTATCTGCTTTCAGGGTGATGATTGACCTCCAAGGTTATTCCTCTTTTTATTTTATTTTATTGTACATTAGAATCAACTCTCAGCAGCGGCCAGCAGGGCAGCCGTGTGGCGCATGCATACGGGTGCAGTTCTCATGCCCTACCACCTTCGCCGTCACTTCCCCTACCTCTTCCTATCTTAAATCATTCTTGAGGCAGATTGAAGACTTAAGTGCCAGCTTAAGTGAAACATTACGGAAACATGCTAAGTAATTGCAACACAAACACTGACTTAATCAATTTTAACACGAAAAGATGCTTATGAAAGAAGAGAAGGTGCGGGCCACTAGAATGGAGAAAGGAAGAGTGGCTCAGGAAGCAGCAAGCGCATCAACATCTGAGCAAGCGAATGCTAAACGTACAGAGAAAGAGTATGAAAACAATGAATGTTCAAGTCAAATGTATTCACTGTACATTATTGCGCAGTGGGCCGTTAATGGTTTTATAATAATTGGTGTTGGTGGGTTATACTAAATGATACTATACCTATTCATTCAAAGTGTAACTACCTTTTAGTTCACATGTCTTCAAATGCTACAGTGCTAAAGCTGAAGATCCCTTTTTTTGCTGTGATCTTCAGCTGTAGCACTGTAGCATTTGAAGAAATAACAGATTGAAAAACTCAACAAAGCAGGCACAGGTTTTTTCATCATGTTTATCATTTGCTGCTGTAAGATGGGGGCTGCATTTGATTTGGCGTAATGTGTGTTCTGCTGATCTAAGTATTTTTAATTTTTCAGTTGTCAGTGTTTTATCTTTTCGTCAAAGTTTTCTCTTTGAAATCACCAGTCTTTCTATTTTATGTTTTTACACTATTTCATAGCAGAACGTACTCAATGGTCACAATTATGTTCTGGCATTTGGCTGATGTGTGCCTGTATGCGTTTATTTTTTATCCCTCTAAAAATCCACCATAATAAATTATATGATGCATTCTCCACATGTTTGGGGAACTTCAGAGAAAACTATTTAGTCCTCTGTAGCAAGTCAGTAATTGGAAATACTGATGTCTGTAATTACTGTAGAGAGTCATACCATTACCTTTGCATAGCAAGCTGGAAAGAGAGCTGTTTGGAAAGAGAAGTGTTTGCCTGATCGGCCCAATTTATGACATTTCTGGCCAGTTACAGTGGACTGCTCTCTTGGATGGATGATTGAGATTTGACTTTAAGAGCATTCGCTTTGTTCTTCATCAAGCATACTTCTGTGGCTTTGACTGGTTTCAGTCATTTTCATGGTAAAGTGTTTTACAATGTTATCTTAGAAAAAGCAGGTATACAGTGATAATGGCAATGGGGCTAGCCAAAATTAAAGCCTGTAAAGAGGAGGAACACAAAAAACAATATAAGGGGTTTGGATACCAGAAAATGAAGCTGCTGCAGTGCAGGACAGGATTGGTGTTCCATCCTCATGAGTGATGGCCCAAGAAATGAAGAGTACTTTCCATTCTGCTTGGTATTTATACAAAAAGACAGGAATAGGTGTGGTCAGAGGTGGGGGTAATTGCTTCTTCTGGGTTGGCTCCTTCAGTGCTCTCAAAAATAAACAAGTAAATGACTGTGTTACTACAAAATCTTTACTCTGTGCATCCTTCAAAATAGTAAACCTGCACATAGGATGGACAGGACAAACATATGGCAATGTCCTTTGCAACCAGAAAATAAGTTGAGTAAGTCAGTACTAACTGAGCTTGCTTTGCAAAACAGTAGAAGGGCTTTTGTGAGTAAATCTCAGAAAATACACCCTGCTCAATCGATTTTTAAGTTATAAATAGATAGGGTTTTGCAAAGCACATGATCAAATGGTGAAATGAAAGCTGCAAATACATTGCTGGATTGATTTATAGCCTAAATGTAACCCATTTAGTCTGTGCAAGTCCAACATCTTTTCATAACTTGAATTTTCTCCATATGTCAGATCTCATCCATCAATCCATACGTTTCATTACAGGCTCACAGGGAGCTGAAAGTTACCCTGCAGGGCTTGTCTATCCATATATGCAGACTAGAGTGTCACTTGAGTACAGGTAGCTAAATATATAATTTTAAACTGTGACCTATTAGGAACAAAACTCTCTCTTTCTCTATTACATCTTGTCGAATGGCTGAGTAACGTGCCAGTCCCAGTTCAGGCTACCCATCCCTGTCTCTATGGCACTTGTGCTAAATTTGATTAGTGGGGTGAGATGTGGTCAATGTTAGAATGACCAAAACTGTCAGTATGTAAACACAACAAGAGGAGACTGTTAAAAGAGAAAACAAAAACACAAAGGCTCATTCATAAATACATTGACTCAGACTCATTTAGCGAAGATGAAAATTTGCCTAGTCATCAAGTCTGATATTCCAATAGAAACTTCAGTTCACTGCAAGCAAACAGTGGATGTTGAGGGCTCTGCTCCTAAAGGTAGCAATACTGTAGCTGATGCCTCTCTTTCAAAGCCCAGACTGAGGAAGGTGAGGATATTCTTTGGCAGTGCAACAAACAGTCTTAGTGGACTACCTCCTATTTCTGTGGATCACAAAATAACAGAAAATTGTAACAGAAGATGCATTTAAGAGTTTGTACCCTTGAAGATCCAGTGTGCACACTTCTGCGAGATAAGGGGAATTATTGTAAAAATAATGATTGATATTAAAATTGTTTTTTAGTCATTTAGGCATGCAGCCAGTCTGGTTTATGCAGAATATTTTCCTTTGTTTATTGCCGTTTTTGACATGAACACGTGAGAGATGGCACATTACCAAGTGATTTGCATGTGGTGCAAGATATGTGAATTGAACCATCATTAAAGCCACGGACATCTTGCAGCATTCGAGCTAGCCATATGTGTGTTGAATAGCTCTCATTGTTGAAAGCAGAAATCCCTTAGTGCTCAACGTTCTCTCTGACAGTATATAGTCAGATAGATGCATTTTTAACATTACAACCAATAGACAAAGAGGGCAGCACAATGGCCCTGCTTTCCTGATACCAGCAGGCAAAGAGCAGCTCTAGATGAGATACCAGTTCATGACAGGGCGGCATCAGGCATGCACACACACATTCATTCACCAGTTTAGTGACATAAATCAAGTTAGCAGCACATTTTTTATGAACATATGAAAAATGTACAGATTCCGATGAAACAGCAAGTGGAACAGTAATTGAATCCAGATCCCCAACACTATGAAGAAGCAGTTTTAGTCTCTTACCTCACCAAATTTCAATGTTCTGATGTTGCGGAGTTTACATAATGTAGTATATGGCACCGCAGAAGTACTTAGTTTGTTTACAGCTCGTTTGCTATAAATTTCCTTATTTCCATAATGTTTGTAGTCTTCAGAAAATTTCTTGGTAAATTATTTTAGTTTATCAAAATGTTTTAGGATGGAGGTCCCAAATGCTTCAGTGGTAAATTTGATTTGAACTCCTATGTCCATCTGCAGCTGTAACCTTTTAACATATAAATAAAAGTGTACATCATACCAGAACTCCAAAAGAGGAATTAAGCAAACTGCATTTATTACCATATGTTCTTCCAGAAACTGACTTCCAAGGATATTGTGGCTGCTGATTTAATTATCTTTGCGTGCTTATTTCTCATGTCACAAAATATACAGTATTACTCGTTTTATTCAAACAACTCCTTTGCACCTGTGTAAACAAATATAGCACCAGATTCAACCAAGTAAATATTTTCATCATAATGTCACAACAGGTTCCTTTTCAGACTTTTTATTTTAATATTTAACACTTGCTTACATCTATATTGTCATTGTAAACCTTTTCTTGGAATGAAATTGCCTTAAGAATGCAGTTGTTTGTTTCCTGGAAGATTTTAGACAAATATGGTAATAGCAAAGTTGAAGTATGTACATTAGTTGTCTCGGCATGCTAAAACAAAATACCTTGTTCTTTATGATAATATTTACAGTCTGTGCCCGTTACTTATGAATAAACTTTTTGTATGCTGTAGCATTTTTCCCCTTTTTCTCTATTGCCAATGGAATTGTCGAAGGAGATTTGCATACACTTTAAGTGAAAACAACAAAGGGTCTGTCACCAAATGGCGTTCAGCTATGTTAAAACACACATTTATGCTTTATGGCTTTCTTTTTACTTATGTAATATATTTGATTTATATTATACTGTTCAGCTTGTGTGTTCTGTACTATATTTGAATCTTATTTGTGCTATTAAACATTTAGCATTGTTAATGGTGCTTTGTGAAATAAACATATAGTGATAGAGAGATGTGTTATATCAGTTATTCTCTTTATAAGTGCATATAACTATGAGCAGTGAGGTCACTATACACTGCACTATATCTTACACATTAAGACCTGTATCAAGCTAACATTGTTTAATTTAATACACTACACAAAATCATTGTGGGCTAAAAGGAAATAATTACAGAATCAGACTTTGTGAAAAGAAATCTAAAGGAGGACAGACAGATTGTGAAGCTAAATGGATGTTTCATAACAGTTTCTGTGTCTCCTTTTGAGGTATTAGACTGTGTATTTATTTATATATTCCTCAGGATGTTATTTAATTCTTCTTCTTTGTATACACCTGTAAATAAAACCTCACTTTGTTTTTGCAAAACCCAACCCTTTTGTGTCCGTGTCTCCCTGTCTTACACCACCATCCTGGTCACGGTCGGTCCCGTATACTAGACACTTAGAGTGTAGATTGGTGCCCCCATTTCCCACTACACGGGGTGTCACAGCAGCACATCATGGCTTTAGGATAAGGAAAATACCAACATAAGAAAATCTAGGACAATGCAAGTGGTTAACACAATTTGATTTTTTTAAAACTTTCTTGAATTCTGTGCCATCAAGCTAGCTGAGATATGACTTGGTGTAAAGATGTTCGAGGTATGAAGCTTCCAAAGGTTTTATTAAAGTGCAATAAGAAAAGAAAAAAAAACACTAGAACATTAGAGTGATTACAAGCTTTCCAAGTGGTTAAAAAATTGACAAGCAAGCCAAACATAAGAAATACAGATTTCAAAATAAAACAAAGATTGAAAAGGTATATTTGAAGAGCATTAGGATAATTAAAATAATGGATCAACATTATGGCTTTCCTGGAACTTCCGTACTTTATTTTTAGACTTTTTCTAATTGTATATGTTTTTTTTATTTCTTTTATCATTATATTGAGAACATCACCATACTGCCATTTTGTGTTCTGGTTTTTAGACAGTTGCCACCATTTTGAGACTATATCTGCATTGCTGATGCTATACCTGTTGTCAGTCATGTGACACTATGGTGACATTCTCCACTTACATAAGATGGTGGGGTGCATCGGTTGTTGTCCTTGTGTTGGAACAAAAATAAAGGAAAAGAACCTGTTTTGTCAGAGGAGCTAGGGAAAGAAACCCAAGCTACTAAAGGCTGAAAATCTCTTTTATTTCCTGATCTTCAATTTGCACTTTGGTTTGGTTTCATTTGCTTGATTTCTCTGTCTTCCTGACAAACCGCCTATCCCTGAAAACATTTTTTCTTTCCTTTTGGTGCCTACTTTCCCCCAATGTTGCTGTTATTCTCATAGTTGACCTTTTCAAAATCATTGTGTGCTGGCAGTCATCACAATTTACATGTAAGATTTGTCATTTGCACAGTAGGGCAGTATTGTGGCACAGTGGCTATTGCTGATGCCTCACAGATCTACCATTCTGGTTTTGAATATCTATACTTGCTTGCATGGTTACCTTGTGTGTTTGTAGGTTTCTTCGAGATAATCATTTTTCTCACACATCACAAACACATGTTAGTTAGATTGGCGATTTCATATTGCCCTTGTTTTGATGTATGTGCGAGAATGGGACTAACGTCCTGTGCTTGCAGAATATGGTCCATATGAGATGATTATGCAGTATAATATGGCAGTCTTTTAATTTTCTGTTTATTCCTCTCTCCTATACTTCTTCACCTGTCTTGAAAATAAAAAGAAAGGGAAAAATTACAAAAGAAGAAAAACATTTCCAACCATTCCTAAGGTCTTGATGTAGAGTAGTATCAACAGTCATATTTTGAGAAATAGCTAACTTGTACCCAGATAAGTGCATTTTATTAATTATTTTTATTACTTCAAAAGACACTGTGGCATAAGAGGTGGGATTCAGCAAAATAAAATTAAAATTAGGAAAAATAGGTATAATGCTAACCGAAAACCAAAGACTGACCATTGTGGGGGCCTTCCTTGTATTTTACACTTTAAAAGCCAGCTCTTCATATTTGGATCTTGCTTTGTTAGAATATAGCAGGTAGCATTTAGGGCCTGGGTGAGTTTAGGTGAGCCTCTCCTGGACATGTCAGTGAAGGTCCTTGCTGGCTTTATGGGTCTTTTGTAGGCATCATCCACCCTTTTCACCGTGATTGTGACTCCAATACCCAAGAATTGAATTTTACACAAAAAAATAAAAATACTCAAATGAATAACTAAAAATGAAATCAAAAGTTCTGCAACATTCAGTGCATCTAGTAATATTTTGCCTCTCATTGCCTGGAAGCTGACTGCATATTCCCTGTGGTAAAATGTAGCTATATGGTTCCATTATAAATACAGTATATGTATAAAAATCAAGACAAAACTTAGCTTGTCACTTCCTCAGAAATAGTTAAATTATAGTTTTTTTTGGAAAGGAACCACAACAGTATCTGGCTGACTCATTGTGCCAGAATGTAAATTAGTTTTGCGGCTAATTATGTAATTATATATAGCAATTAACTTTCATCTGTTTTTTTGCTATCTATTTAGCTAACAAAAGCAGGTACAATGTATATGCCCTTTAGTAGTTTGCCTGTGGACACTGAAATGAGTAAGAATGATAACCAGCAGTAAAACATTTTTAGCTCAATTGAACTAATGCAATATTGCACCATCATTATGTGGTTAAACTTGCTGGATTAAAAAAAAGTTAATATGTTTCTGCAAATTCCTACTTGATGCAGTCAATTTGAAATTATACTTATATTCGTCTTCATTCATCATTTCAGCTTGTTTATCATAATCAGCAAAACTTGATAAAAGGAGAACATTTTAGAAAAAAATTGTCCACTGTCATCAAAATAACAAAAGGAAAACTGGACGTTTTGTAGTTATTTTCAGTTTTTGTTGATTGAGAACATTAGCTATCATCTACTTGCTGCAATATCAGTTTAAATACTATGTTAGGCAGTGTCACACATGTGCGTTTGGGAGACAGTTTACGGGCTTAAATAGATGCAGTTACCTGCTGAACCAGGGGTTGGTGCTGTCCTCCACTTCCACTTCCAACGCTCAAGGTGCCACCTCTTCATGCCGTCACTTCCATCCCAAAATGCCCTTGAATCATGACATCACTTCCTGCAACTATGTATATCGCCTCCATTTGTCTTTTTCTCAGTTCCATTTTGAACTTTGTCTGTGAAGACATCATTTCCTTTGCTTGTGCTACGGTATATAGGGGATCCCCCCAAAACATTGACGGTGTTTGTGTCCTTATTTTATGGCAGCTTTGGTCTAAAGTATCATTCATGCATTGCTAATCAAGGAACAAACTAACCTGACATTCAGAACAAACACAAAAGTTACAAGTGGACTAAAAATCTTTTTTCAAATATGTGAATTTTATTAATCAGGTTGTAATAATGGTTTCTGGCAAAGTTCGTACTGAATTTACATAAAATTTGTTGATACTTAGAAGTATTTATTTTTGTGGGAAATCCCAGGACTGTAGAATCTAACTTTATACTTTGCAGAATGGAACAAAATTTTGGTGCCTTGGGTTGGACTGAAGTTTGTTCTGTGCTTAAGTGGTGGAAGGAAGCCTTCACAATGCAGAGTAAAGTGGGATAACATCAGATCTGCACAGCTCACTAGACTGAAATTCACCAAAGGACATAATTGAAAATATGAGGCAGATAGTTATTGGTTATAGAGGAGTTTAACCTATAAAAAAATGATCAAAATCATGTTACTGGCTAGCTCTAATATCCCATATACAGTGAAGGGATGCATGACTAGAAAACCTACCAATAAGCTTGTATTGAGCAGGTGACTTTCCTACATCAAACTTCCCAAAAAGGAAGATTAGCACTGCCTGAGAGATAAGCCTCCTTTATGCTCATGCTGACATAGAGGAGTTGCTTGAAAGCTGTCGATTCTGAAATTATCAGTGGTGCTCTGGAAACAAAAGAAGTAACAGTGTGGCGCTTTGTGAGAAAGTCTGTGATATACCCTGTAACAGATAGCCTGGCCACTGACAGACACGACACTAATGTCCAAAACACACGGGTTTATTTACAATAATATTTACAATTTGCTTGCACCCACGCAAACACTATTCCTCAGTTCTTTCTCTCTTTGGCCGCCTCCACTCCTCTCTCGCAAGCTTTATCTTCCTCCTCCCGACTCCGGCTCCTCGAAGGGAGTGAGGCGGCCCCTTTTATCACGCCCCGAATGTGCTCCAGGTGCTTGGTAATGGTCTTCCAGCAGCACTTCCTGGTGTGGCAAAAGTGCTGTCCTCTAGGGCACAGGAACCATCGAGGCAGCCCCTTGTTTGGGCCATGGACCCCCACGGGGTTGAGCTTCCCAGCTCTGTATCCGTAGCACTTGATGGAAATCGGGGGGCTGCCCTCTTGTGTCCAGGGAAGATATTGCCCCTTTCCCGGTCCTTCCCTGATCCAGGCGTCCCGGTGGGGTAAGGTCCCTGGTCGTCTGCCACAGCCCCAAATGGTAGGCATCAAGTCATCCAACTAATATAAAGGGTGTTTGACCTTATAGAAAGGACAGCCATGGCAGGTAAGAGGCTTGAACATCTTCTCAAGTTTAGTCCAAAAAGGGGAGAGATGGGAACATATTGCCCTCTTAAGGAAGAAGGCAGAAAGAGAAATGCCGAAATGCTGAAGAATTCATAGGAAAAACTTGAGCAAATGGCAGAATAGCAGAAGACCTGGGACAAGACAGAAAGAGAAAGGAAAGAGGTGATGAACTGGGGTAGTTTCAAGAATTAGAAGTGAGGCAGCCACCCAGCTGCATGGTGAATGCATTAACCTGTGAAACCATTCCCAGATAGGCAGCAGTTTTTGTTGTTTTCTTTATACACAAGACAGATATAGACAAGAATTATACAAAATTGTACAAGCATTAGAGATTTAGGAAAGGAATATAAATGACAAAGAAAAAAAGACAGTATAATTTATCTTTCATTTGGTTTCTGGCTTCTCCTCAAACTTTCACTAGTGTATATTATGCATTATAAATGGAAATATCCTCAGTATACTGCTTGTAAAAGTACATTAGAAAACTAAGTAAAAATGCTCTTTCTAACATCATCTGAAAAGTATGAAAGTATTTAAGTAATAAAAAGCAATGACGCAGATGTTGTATTTTTGCCCCTTGTTTCTGTCTTCACTGGAATTTAAAAAAGTATGAACAGGAAGAAGGTATGCTGCCTGGTTTTGTAGTTAATATGTCCCAGAGGTCAGCTTATACCAACAAAAAGCTTTTTTTTCTCTTCTGGTGGAAGGAGCATTTTCTTCAAAGCAAAGGCTGTGGAAAAGTCTTGCTAATATTGGATGGGCATGGGTCCCACTGTAACTCAACAGATGTTTTGAAATTCTTTGAAGGGAATGATATTATGATGATATGTCTCCCAAGTAAAATAACACACTACTTCCAGTCTTTGACTTATTTCTTTTGTAATGCACTGAAGGAATTACAACAAAGGTACTAACAGTATAGCTGTCTGTCAGTCCAGATTAGAGAATATTCACAAGGTAATATAGGTCTGGAGTTCAAAATAAATCCCTGGAATTGGCTTTATGTGATCCTGACAAACAGGTGTCTTTCCCCTCAGTTCCTGTTTAACAGCAAGTATACGCCTTCAGCACACAGCATCTTACAACGTTAAGGCAAAAACAACATCGCACATAATGTAAGTTCAAAAGCTTCCCCCCCCTCAGGCCAGCTGAAACATTGCAGCATAGCTCTGATGAACCCATCCTGGAAACACCACAACAAACATCGGTTTAAAAAAATAGTTTGTTTGAAGAGGTTTCTCGGCCATTTCAGTCGACACATCTGCAGTCCATAGAGCTACTGACTTTGTTCACATACAGATGAATAATTGGAGGTGAAAAGAGGTCACAGGATGAAAAAAACGATGTACAAAAGGATGGGACAGAAAGAAAGAAGGACAGAAGGGCAGGAGGCCTGCTTTAAGTTTTAGAGTAACAGACAGCTTTTCAGAGGGTCATGCACAAAGTGGTTAACGTTTGGTTTTGGTTTTATTTTTGTTCTTCTGTTATTCACACATTTGACAGACTTGCAAGACACAATGTTTTCTCTTTTCTGCTTTGTAGCACTGTATGAACTCTGTGTTATTTTACCATAGGTAGTGTCAAATGAGTGAGTATAGCACAAACCTTACAAGGATCAATGTAAAGGGGATGCAGGTTCAGGATTTTGATGCCACAACTAATTTGTCTCTTTTGTCTCCAGCCAGGAATATACAGACCCAATCTATATCTGTTGAACACACATCCATCCTGACCCTGCACTAGTGTTGTGTGGTGTGCCAGTACTGAAAAATGTACTGTCAATGTATGTAATGTATATTATCAGCATGATAGGAACTCTAAAACAGAACTACCCCCACCACCTCTTCATTATCATATATGTACATTGTGCTCAAATCACCAAGGGGATGCCCCAAACCCAGCTCTGAGCAGCCATTTCTATTTAATGGCACACTGTAAACTCCAAGGGGAAACCCTGTTTTAAATTAGAATATGTGGAATGTGGCAGTGCAGGGAGGCACATGTGTGTGCAGGATCAGGGAATAAAGCAAATACATTCTGGTACTGAGGTGCCAAAGATAGTATTGGTACCAAAGTCAGAATATTACCATCAATCCAACACTACTCTTTACCCACATCTTAAGATCGCCATCCTTCTTAAAGAGTGAAATGGAGGTATTGCCACCCTGATAAAAAGTAATGGAGTTACCATTTTAACGACTTTTCTAAGGTTTTCAGATAATGGCGTAGGTGGAATTAATCTTTCGGATGTTGGATCTAGCAGACCAGCAACACAATCATCAAAAATGTAGAAGAACAGATACAGCAATTAGAGGTTAAACAGCAAACTTTGCTGGCAGAGCCAAGTTACAACAAACTGAGGATCTTGACCCATTGCAAAAAAAAGAAAGCACAAAGATGTACCTTATAGTAGCTAAGTGCACATCCTCCCAATACCACTGTCCCCACATGACTGCATACATTTACTTGAGCCCTTCCAGACCAGTTTGACCTTACAAACATATTATGATCAAGACAAACAGCTCACCAGAATCTACCAATCCATAAAAAATGCCTGATATAAGGTTACCCTGAGTATGCATTCTCATAAGTTCCATGACTGAAAGTACGACTCAGCCCAACCAGTTAAAGTGCAGTGTTTGATCTGTGGGGAAGGGTGTCCGAGTAGTCAACACTAAATAAAAATATAGGGGAGGGAATATTTTCCGCACACCCAGATTATCTTTCTAGGACAACAGGAGGGTGCCTGGAAAACATAAAAGAGCAAGTAAATGTGACAATAACAGTGCAAAAATTGGAAGAACAGAATGCCAAGAAAAGGAACAAAATGCTATTATCAAAACCCCAAGTGATTTGGACTATTTTGGGTGGAAAGCCCAGAGACCCCTAGGCACTTCCAATGTAGGGAAAATGGCCAAATCATTGCAAACAGTTTGAGGAGCTCATGGAGTACATATGAGCTCGAGACAAATGGTATTGTATGCTGTCCATGCTTTTGTCATTGTTCGAACCCCATTGTTACATTATGATTGTTACCTGGTTTAAAATAATGGGTTTCCTAGACTCAGGGAACACCACATCTATTGTTGCCTCCCGTTTTGTACCTCTGCAACAAATTTCCAAGAAAAAAAGGTATACATGCATTAATGAAGCTGTAACCAACTGCTCTGGTAATGAAGACATTCATAGGCCACACTCAATGTCTTCACTTTAAGGTTCTTCTCAGCCTTCCATGCAAAGTAAAAATAGAATGGGACAGGCATGAGATGAAAATCTGAGTACCAATCACAAGATCATCATAGATCAGGCACCACCATGTCACACTTTGGTCTCTAAAGAAGCTGGGGCAAAGCAGATACAATGTTTGTTCACTACAAATAAAGTATGCTTTTTAGGTACTGCATTGCAAGTTTAAAGGGGGATGAACACAGTGCAACTTCATGTTTTCTTGTGTAAAGATACTGGTAGATGGTGCTGCCATTTTCAAGTGACACCTCTTCACCCAGCCCCAGATCTGCATATAGCTCTGAGCCTTGCACAGAGTAATCTTTTTCAATACAGAAAATTGACCGTTTTGTTTAAAAGGACATGCAAAGCAAAAGCGATAGGCTAACCAAAGGACCCTTACCACAAGAACCACCGAGTTGCTGCAAGCATGCACATGCTTCTCACCTTTGAGATGTTATACACAAAAGAATTAGTGGAATTCTTGACCTGTTCAGGGAAGATTTGTAGGCACAGTTGGATACCCTAATTGCACAATCATTTTGAGTCAATGTATCTCCTTTTAAGAATGAACATGCAGAAAGTGTTGCAAACACAGGCATCACACTTAGTTTAAAGAGTTCCAGACATGGGGATCAGCTTAAGGCATTAATCCCTAACTCTCATTCAAAATGTCTAGCTCACTGGCAACATCTTTACAAGGTGTCACATAAGTGCGCTTAGGATGCAGCCAACAAGCCCTGAGGCTTATAGTATCGCGAGAGGAAGCGTTGCTTAAGGGTACTAACGTCTCTCTCTCTCTCTTCAGACCCAAAAAAGAAAAATATAACACAGTTTACACCTATCTCCATTACAACACTTCAAAATGGCCGCACTCCACATCCGCTTCTGTCTCCCAGTTGATGACGTTATTCCCGGTCCCGCAAGTTCAACGTCATTTCCGGCTCCCTATATTTGACATCACATCCTGTTGTACCATTTCCTGTCACTATTTTGTTTGCTATAAAAGCACTTGCAATCATGTCCTTGTTGTCAAATGTTTATTTTGATCCGTTTGCATCTAATTTTGCATCTGTCCATTGTACATTATACAGGGGTTATTCCCCAACTATTTTGACGTGTTGTTGTCAACTTATTTTGATTTATTACAAAGGTCAAAGAAAGAAAGGGTTTAGTGGATTATGTAATCCCAAAACCGAACTGGAGACTCAAAGAGCTGATCTATCATGTTAATCTGCCCAAACCCAATCATGCCAATGTTTTCCACAAAGTCAACATTTAGCAGCTTGCTGCAATTGCAAAACTTTTCCTCCAATTCTGTTGCTAAAAAGGTATATTAATAATTAAAATCCATAACCATTTCACCTGCTTTTTGAAATTTATTCCATAAAAACTGTGCATGGAGCAGGATATTTTTAATGTATTTCATTAAAACTTTCGCATAGCCATACTTTAAAGATAACGCTCACTGTCAACTTAATTCAGCAGTCCACATAAAATCTATTTATTACCATACTCTATTTAAATGTATCTATTATCTGTTCATTTTCTTGTGTACTGTGTGAATACATAGCCACCAATTTGATAACCAGATTTCTTTATGATTCTCCTGCACTGATAAAACAGTCATCTATTTATTATTGTGCAGAACCTCAAACCAAGTTATTTGTTCAGCTAATCATTATTAGCTTTTTATTCATTTATTAATTTAAATGCTTATTCTAAAATGTTATTGATTAGATCCTGCCAGGTTTTGAAAAAGTTTTGTACAGATGCTCTAAGTGAGAATTAGATTTTTTCCAATTTCTAATAATATATAACGTCAGTTACCCAATGACTTAAAATAGGTGAGTTAGGATTCTTCCAGCTGAGCAAAGAATTCTTTTGCAAAATTATTTCATTGTTTTATCGTAACATTGGTTTGATGAAACCCATTAAAACGTCAAGTACATGATGTGTGTTTAAAGTTAAAAAGAAGAACAGGGACTGTTCACCTGCAAGGAATGAATATCCTTTGACTATGCAGCTGCATTTAGCTTTGTTACACAGCTTTTGTGCATCACCACTGCTACATTTTAATTTTTATATAAGTACTTTGACATTTGCATGTGGGTAAACTACCCCACCAGATATACAGGGTTACAGACCTGCTGTATGTATTTGAGGGTTATAGACCTGCGTGTATTGTAACACTGTATAGGAAATCCAAGAAAGTTATAATGGTTTGATTTCCATTTGCTAATTTTGTATTTAGGTTTCTGTTGACTGACCGCATTTTTTTCTTCTTGAATAAATGGAGCTTTTGTGTTTATTTTTATCCTCTTTTTTTATCATTTTGATAATCATCCCTGCAATCCCATACAGTGTTTGGAAACTCCATCTTTTATTAACTTCAGTTCTATATAGACTCCTACACTTTTGTAGTGACAAACTAAAACTGGTAGTCCATGTTACTGAAATTCTACTGATAAATGATGATTTGCTAAGGTTGCTCTTGTTCCACTGTACTTTTCCATTACATATAAACAAGTCTTGATTTCACTATGGCTTGTGATGAAGTCCTCACTGTTTTGATAAACTGACGTTAGTTTGACTCATATGCCTTACAGGACTAGTTCTGTGAAACCTTCTGTTTTTAACACTGACCCTTTGCAACCACACGGTTGGGCTTGTATGTTTGAATGCTTTATAGAATGCATATCAAAAGCAATATTCAAGGACAATTTTTTAATTACAGCAATTCCATGACAAAAATATGTCAATGGATGAGACAGGTGCATATTAGTTTTCTGTAATGAACATAATAACCCCTTATGATTTTATCTATAAGACACACATTAGGTCATGCCAGGATGTTTGTCTGCCCATTTAATAGCAATCCCATCTTCAAAACAAGCCCCTATTATGTGTATCCCATAATCATGCCAACCAACATGTCATCAAGTAATTATTATTTTTCTTTGTACTTTCAGGTATTTCTTATGGCATTTGCCTCTACATACTTACTGATGTTTATTCCTTAATCCATACTGCATTGTTCATTTATCTGCATCTATTCATGCTTTATCTATCCGATGAGTAAAGTTAAATCTCACACATTAATTATGCAAATGTTCTGCATATTCTATTGAGTTCCCCAGTAAAAAGGATCTTTGAAAGCTTGAACATGTATGCAGAAAAGGAATACTGTAAAGTAGCACTGGATTTTATAGCGCTTTTAATCAAAGGAAATTAGAAGAGATAATTGAACAAAGCAGGCTGTAAAATGATTTCACTGCATGTAGAAATATACATTGTAATAACATATTGCAATAAAAGATTCTTGTAATCGTAAATCCACTGCCCTGCTAGGAAATTATGTCCTTTCCAAGGCTGATTTATAGTGTGGTTTTACAGCCCCACATCAATTAATGAGATACACAAATCCAAATCAATCATAATCGGAAAGCGGAAGGTCAGTTATGTGTAATGGACTTTCCAAGATGTTCAGTAACAGTTGCTTGATGATTTCATTAATACGTACCACAGTTTTGGGACAGGCATTCTCAAGTAGTAACTGTTACTACTACTGCTGCAATTACTGTAATTAATGCCTTCCACCTAGCCAAAATATTTATTAAAAGATTATATAAAGCTCCAGTAATATTGATAACTATGCTGAAACATGATGCATGGCTGATTGGAATAATCGTGCACCATTTTTCTAACACCAGACATGAGCAAAAAGCGACAAGATTAAATGATGATACAGCCTGTGAAACAAAAGTTAGATAAAGGAGACATCTTTAAAGTGGATACACATAAAGGCATCTGAATCTTTTAAAAATTCCCCTTGTAACATACACTGAATAGGCCAAGTGCTGGATTGGAAGGGAGGAGGTTATCCTGATTGAGCTGTGAATAATCAAGAGATTTGCTGAATATGGTTCATCAAAGCTGAATCTTTTAGTTTCTAAAGATTTCCTTTAATGTATGACTGTAGTCAAATGAAGTCATAATTATTGTGTTACTTCTTTTATTTTTACGATAGTAAATTATCCAAATTAGTGTTAACATGTGAGTAGTGATGTACTAATGTTAACATATTATTGACACTTTTAAATACTCCTCCATGCCTGCACACTCAAATACGGTCAGTTTATAGTAGCAAAAAACACTAGGAGAATATGCAAATATCATATCCCAAAGCAGTCAAATAATACTCAGAAATGGTGCACTTACTGAATACAGAAGTATAAAAGAAAAAAAAAAAACAATGCAGAGTACAAAATCAAAGGAAATCACAACTGAAAAAAACTCCTCTCTCGCCACTCAGGGCCTAAACTTCACAAGTAGTTAGCAGCTTTACTAAAGCAATCTCGTTTCTCACCTTTTTTCTGTCTCATGAAGTTGGCATCTTCTTTCTGGTCATTTCTATTGATACTGGCAAGCTGAGAACTTTTCCTTTTGCAGATTTTACTGTCACTCTGAAACATGCATTGTACTGCAGACTTAGAGTTATAGTGCATTGTTTCACAATTTATATACTATATGTGTATGTAATCTTCATATTTTGGTCAATAAGATTCTTGGGTCAGGAAATTGTTAGTTCCACTTATATGACTGCCAGTATTAAATTACCTAGTCTAGTTTATATGTACACCAAAGATAAATAGTGCTGGACTGTAAAAAGGTATGAACATATTATGCACACATAGCTTGAAGCCACATTGCATTTGTTAATAGATGATTTGAGAGGCAGATTATCTAAATAGCTCCCTAAAATGATGATGACTTGAAAAGAAAGCATCTGAAATCAACATTAGTAATATACAAGGCAGAAAATGTCAACCAGTGTAAAGTACACTTCTAAATCAATGTGTTATTAAAGTGAGCATTATGCCTTAGGAGGATACATTTGGATCCTTTCACCCATTTCCTGAATGTGCTTGCTTCAGTATGGAGTCATGGAAAGTTAAACCATCTTCCAGCAGCACTGACCAGAATACAAGAAAGATCAACCGTAGATAAGATATCAGTCCTTTGCAGGGACACAGCCGCATTCACTCATGTCAGACAAATCTAATAGGCAGGCATTTGGGATGTGGAGAAATCCAAAGTACCTGAAAGTTCTAGATGCCAACATGGGAAGCATGTGCAAATACTCTAAATAAAGAGTGACTTGGAGTTGTTTGAACTACAGATATCTGTGATACCTCACTATAGTATAAGAATAAAACTCTGATAGAGTTTTAAAAAAGAATTAAACTCTGATTTTTATTATTATACTATATAGTATAAGAATATACTATATACTATATAGTATAAGAATAAAAAATCAGAGTTTAATCTTGTTAATTTTCTGCATTAGACATTAAAGGAATCGTTCACCCAAAAATAATTTTTTAATGTTACTTAGCCCATGTAGTTTGTAGTGATGGCCAAGAAAATATTTTAATGTCATGTTTCTTGCAGAAGAGAGATAAAAACATTTCTGGCATCACAAGCCTATGGTGACCAATGTTAGACAATAGCAAACAATATGAAAACATCAATGAAGTCTCACGTTACTTGAGTTGCATAATCTTTATGTCAAGTGTCACATACTCATGAGGGACAATTTATGGGCTTGAATAATGTTGTTTCTCAGTTAAACCAGGGGTTGGCACTGTCATCGAATGCTTTCTCCCTTTATCCCTTTGCAGACCAACAAAATAACAGTAAGGTCACTTCCAGGCTACAAATCCTACCTCCTGATGGCATCACTTCTGCCTTACTGAACCCTCCTCCCGATGAGCTCACTTCTGGTTCTGGTCCATGAAATCCCACCTCTTCCTGTCTACTCCATATGATTAGAACAGCCTTCTCAATGTTAGTCAGTTCAGTCTTGGACTCATCTCTGTAAAGATGTTTCTTTTTTCTGCCATATTTTTTCAGTATACAGGGTGGCCATCCCCAAACCTTTTTCTGCTTCCACTCTATTTTGTTACACAAGGTATCCAGGTATATGCTGATCAATGTCCCAAAATCACATATTTTTACGAAAATATTTTTAAATAACTCACTTCCTGGAGACACTCTTGTGAACTAAAACAGAATGCTGTCTGAATAGAAAACACATTTGAATAAGATGGTAACAGAACCTAAAGCTGCTTGCTTTCTTGTTCACAAATTGTCAGTATTTCACAGTATGAGTATTTTTTACTGTAAATCACATTTAACATTTGGACCTTTTATTTACGGCAAGTCTCCTAGACACCACTGGAAAGCCAAAACCAGGAGCCACAAACAAGAAACGTGGCTATGTTCCTGTTCTATCAGAAACTCTTGGTTGATGATGTTGCTGTACAGATGTCTAATGATCTCCTTTCAGTTAACTGGATAACCAAAGTTCTTCACCTCAGGTAACTTGTGTCATTATTATGTTTCTTTTCTTGACTTACATTTCTCATTTCTGTTTTCCACCTTAAAGTTGAACAAATGGAACTGCACTTCTTGGATGGAACAGAAGTATTCTCCAATCACTACTGACATAGTGCAAATAATCCTATTTAAAAATAGAGTCCACTTTTTCATTTTTCTATGTGTTATACTATTGTATAAGCATTAAATTAGTACAAAATCAAGTCTACATCTTTACAACGATGTAGTGCCACTTCTACTGCCTAAAACAAACAACCACTGAGATGCAGACAGGCAGAACCTTTTCAGTATCATCATTATTGTCAGGATCAGTCTTCAAGAACAGTCAGACAAACTCCAGTTGCTATGCCTACTCTAATGTATATACTGTACTTTGCCAGTGTCTCTAAATGTTTTAAAATTTATAGTTTTAAAAAATGTGTAAATGGATGAATGAGACAAAATGGCAGAGATGCAATCAAGAAGTAACAATAGAGAAACTAGTTCAAGATATTGCAGCTCTTAATCACTTATTAAAATGTAGTTCACAAAAAGCTTCTGTTAAACGGGTTTCTATTTACTCTTTCTTTCTTTGGTTAAAAATATTCTTGTTTCGTTTGTCTTTAACTGGAAGAATCCGGATACACATTGGGGTATGAAAAAATCTGGAATATGACCTTTAGTTTGTCATCCTTTTTCTGTTTAAACTTGAGCATTGCCTGGTTCTGTGTAGTAATTATAATAATAAAAAAAAAGTAATAATAATACATTTTATTTATATTGTACAGTACATGGCCAAAAGTATGTGGAAACCCCTCCAAATTATTAACTTCAGGTGTTTCAGCTGCACCTTTGTTAACAGGTGCATAAAATAAAGCATATAGCCATGCAGTCTCCATTAACAAACGTTGGCAATAGAATGAGTCGTACTGAAGAGCTCAGTGACTTTAAATGTGGCAGTGTCACAGGATGCCACCTTGAGGGTGCGGATATTTCCAGATGCTTTCCTGATCGCTCCGTGTAAACTGTGTTTTTATTTAAAATTTTATATACTTTTTAAAGTCCTTTGTGCCTATACATGAATGGGTTTAGACATTCATGACAGGGACATCAGGAATCAAGTTTCACACTTGGCTTCTGAGTTTTTTAAACCCAATCTATCGTGGCCAGCTGATATACTTAGGAGTGCAGACGAGGACAAAGGCAGTAGCCACAAGGCCCCACGACAACGAACAAAGAAACAACAGGGGACCTGTGCCAGAGTCCAGAACACACTGAGGAAACAAGCCCATCACCCCTCACTGCCTAGCATTCTGTTCGCGAATGTTCAGTCACTGGACAAGAAGCTGAACTATCTCAGAGTAAGAGTGACATTCCAACAGCATGTGAGAAACTGCAACATTCTCTGTTTTACTGAGACATGTCAGATTCCCCTTATTGCTGGATCAAGCGATGACTATGTTGGACTCATTTTCTGTGTTCCGCATGGACAGAATGGCGGAGGTTAACAAATCTAAAGGTAGGGGAGTCTGTTTCATGGTGGTGAACACCAATTGGTGCAAGGCAAAGAGCATTTCTCCTCTCTCTCACTCATGCTCACCTCATCTGAAATATCTAACCATCAAGTGCTGTCTATTTTACTTGCCTCGTGAGTTCAGCTCGGTTTTCAACACAGCAGTCTACAAGTCTACGGCTTGGTCTGAACTACACGCTGTGTGACTCAAAACAAATTCACAGACATAGCGATCATCGTGGTTGGGGACTTTAATAAAGCGAACCTCAGACAAGCTGAATCTTTATCAACACATCACGTGTACAAACAGGGGAGCTAATACACTAGATCACTTTTACACTCCATAGAAGCAGTGCTACAAAGCTGTTTCTCAACACCATTTGGGAGAATCAGACCGTAACGCCGTTTTCCTCATGCTGGAAAATAGACAAAAGTTTCGTCTGGAAGCTCTGGTCAAGTTGAGGTAAAGCGCCAATCAAAAGCAACACTACAGGATATGCTCTATGGCATAGACTGGGACAAGTTCCAGTCATGCACTGATGACATCAACGATTTTGCCGAAGCAATTGTTAGCTTTGTTGGCATGCTTGAAAAACGACATTATCCCCACGGTAAAAATAAAGAATTTTGCTAACTAAAAACCTTGGGCTGATGGACTTATGTGAATGCCCGTACTGCTGTGCACAATGTAAAACTCACTACCGATGATGTGAGCACTTACAAAGCTGCTTCATGTGCCATATGGCCCTACGGCGTGCTGTAAAGGAAGCAAAACACCAGTACTGGGAGTGTGTAGAGTTGTTCTTCCACAAGGGCGACAAGTGCCAAATGTGGCATGCATTGTGCACAATTACAAACTTTAGAAGCAGATTCAATGTAGCTGTGAACACTGACTCTGCGTTCACCAACAAACTTGATACATTCTCCACCCGTTTTGAGGCTGATCGTGCTAATGCCAGTGACAGCCAGAGGGTGCTAATGGAGTGCGGAGACGTCATCACCACCACAGACCATAACATGCTCAGGGCGCTACAGCGAGTCAACATCAGGAAAGTGGCAGGGCCGGACAGCATCTCCGGGCACTTGCTGCGCCGACCAGCTGACTGAGATCTTCAACAAGCCTCTGGCTCAGTCTGTGGTCCCAACATGCTTCAAAAGATCTACTATTGTCCCAGTACCAAAGAACAATAAGCCCTCATGCCTGAATGACTACCAACCTGTTGCACTGACCTAAGTAGTCATGAAGGTTTTTGACAGACTAATTAAAGTCATTACAGCATCTATCTCCAGCTCCACAGACCCACTCCAGTTCACGTACCACCCCAACAGATCAATGGAGGACACCATCCCCCATGTTCTATGTACCACACTCAGCCACATGGATAAGAAACATGGAAACTATGTGAGATTGTTGTTCATTGATTACAGTTCAGCTTTCAATACAATTGTACCCAACAGACTACTCACCAAGCTGAGGGACCTGGGACTGAATAGCCGATTGTGTGCCTGGGTCTTCAACTTTCTCACAGGGAGACCACAAGTGGTAAGAGTTGGTGGTTGTGCCTCCAGCATCATCACATTCAGTGCAGAAGCTCCACAAGGCTGTATACTCAGCCCCCTGCTTTATGTCCTCTACAAACACAACTGCATGGTCACACATGTCTCCAACTCCATCGTCACATTTGCTGATTACACAGGCTTCCTGTCCAAAAATGATGAGAGAGCATACATGGAGGAGGTGGCGATCCTGGCACCTTTTACTCTGGTGCTGTACAAAGTGTCTTGACTCAGAACATCACCTCCTGGTTTGAGAACAGCTGTGTATGAGACATTAAGGAACTACAGAGAGTGATCTGGGTGGTGGAACATTGCATGACATCTGATCTATTATCTTTACAGGATATTTATACAAGGAGATGTAGGACCAGAGTAACTAGGATCGTCAGAGACTCATCTCACCCCAGTAACGATCTGTTCAAACCTGCTGAAATCAGGTAAATGCTTTAGAGGTATTATGGCCAGAACAGAGAGTCTCAGGAAAAGCTTCTCTTCACAGGCCATAAGACTTCTTAACCTGGACATGCCACCACAAATTTTTTCAACTGTTCATTATAACACAAACTGAATTCTCTACCTCACTGTGTCTCACCTGCCACCATGTCATTTAATTAAGTCTTTTACATTAACCAGCAAACTAGCACACTGCACTTACAGTACATACTGTAGATATTCTATTCAATTACATTTTCAAATTGTTCACATCTTGTTTACAATTGCTTATTTGGATATGTACTTTTTATATATTGCATCACCTTAATTCTACCCTTTTTAAATCTGTTTTTAAAATTTCTTTTAATTTAAACTTTCTTTTTTAATCAAATTTGGTTTAATTTAATCTATTCATTAACTTCACTACACAGTCTCATGGCCGAGCAGGGCACATTTCACTACATTTTCTACTTGTATAACTGTGTATGTGACAAATAAAAAATCTTGATATTGATCTTGAATTCAGTACATGAAATTTCTGCTTTGTTAGATCTGCCCCTGTTAAGTGTAAGTGCTGTTATTGTGAAGTGGAAGCATCTTGGAGCAACGGCTCTGCCATGAAGTGGTAGATCATGCAAACTCACTGCTGACTTGTGAAGCACATAGAGTGCAGATATCACTTATCCTCTGCTGAATTACTAATAAATAAGTTCCAAAGTGCACCTGGAAGCAACATTAGCACAAGAACTGTGTATTGGGTGTTTTATGAAAGGGGTTTCCACGGCCCAGCAAGGTGCCAGAAGAACACTTCATTATGGATTGCATAGTGCCTACTTTAAAGTTTGGTGAATGGTGAGTAATGGTCTGGAACTATTTTTCAGGGTTTAAGTGAAGGGTATTGTTAATGGCACATCTTTCAAAGACATTTGAAACAATTGTGTGCTTCCAAATCTGTGGCAACAGTTTGAGGAAGGCACTTTTCTGCATGACTGTGTCCGTGTGCACAACCTTAGGTCCATAAAAACATGGTTTGACAAGTTTGGTGCGGAGGAACTCAAGTGGCCTGCACAGAGGCCTGACTTCAACCCTTCTGAACACCTTTGTGATAGAATGCCAACTGCGAGTCAGGTCTTCTGGTCAAACATCATTACATAACATCACAAGTTCCCACAGACACACTCCAAAATGTGTAAAGAAAAGTGGAGGCTGTTATAGCCTCAAACAGGAGGGACTCCATATTAATTCCTATGGTTTTAGAATGGGATGTTTAACAAGTTTACATAGGTGTGATGGTCAGGTGTCTGCAAACCTTTGGCCATATAGTGTTTATAAACATACTTCTTTATTGTCTATATCATCTCAGTTTATTTAAAATGTTTTCCTGGTGCAATATCTTGATAGATGAATATTAAGCTAAACCTTTAGGTAATTGCATAAATACAGTAAAAACAGAGTACACACTATATATCTGTAAAACTACCTAAAGCACAACATGCCACGTGATCTTATTATTATTTATTGATTATATATCACTATTTTCTTAGGTCTCAAAAATACTTGAACCCTACTTTTAGATGAACATTTTTGGTAAAGGGGGAAGCACTAATGTGCTTCAACCAACTGTTCACCTTTACTAAAAGCATTTGCAAATTCTTAAATGAAGCACAGTTTAACTAATTGCCTAGCACAGTTATGTTCACAGTAAATTGAGAACTTAACAATGGATATGGCGGCTCTACTGTTTAACAGCATACTCTACATAAGTATAAACTTTAATAAGATAATAAAAAAAAATCCTTAAGATGAGAGGCATTGATGTATCCAAAAAGGAAACAAATGTATACTTTTATTAAACTTACCTAGTAATTAAAGCCCCACATCAAGACACAAATTTGCTGATGGCTTTTATTTTAGCTTACATCTAAATTGTTTGAGTCTTATATTTAACAATAAGGTTTGTGGAAAAAAAGTAAAAAGCAGTAATATAATGAGAATGTTTTCAACATTATGGTTATTATATATAATGTACTGAACAGCTAGATACATTTAATATAATTTAACCTATTTTTGATTTTAATTACAAACATTTAAATTTATATTTTTGAAGTGCAAGAATAAACAGTTTGACTTAGATACCACTTGTATTACATATACATACTCACAGATGCTCTAAATGATGGAAAAGTTCCAAAAGTATGCTTTGAATTGCAAAAACGTACTTTCTTAATTAACTTAGCACATGTGCAAGTTTATAATGGGAATATAATGTATGTAAAATGTTCCTTGTCCTTTTGTATTGTTCATATTTATCCTGCTTAGTATAAAATGAAACTTTGTTTTTAAAGGATTATTATTTAGCATATACAATGAGATAAATAGAATTATAACTAATAAATATTTCTTCATTGATATTTTTTGTCTATGTATTATCTATACTGTTTCTATTGGTGATGGTCAGTACATATTAACAAAACAGGTACATTGTTTTTTCCAAAGCATATTGTGTATTTAAAATCCTGTTTTAAAATGAAGAGATTATTTTAGGAGTCAAAGAAGTTTTTATAACTGAATTACTGCTGTTTCAGATTAAATTAACAATACAAAACGTAATAAAAATAGGAAAAATAAAAAAATAAAGTGATTTTATTGGCAATGCCATTGTATTAGCTATGATTAAAATCTTAAAATAACCATATTTTCAGATTGTTTTCTCTAATAGAAAAATTCATTTAGCACAAGATTGTCCAAAATAACATAAATTCGAGATCAGACGGTCCCTTAAATCCTACTTACCACCACACTACTTTGTAATTCATACCATGTGTCTGTGGTTTTTTTCTGCATGAAGAAAATCATTCTAACATTTGTATAAAATCTGCTGTTAACTAATATCCAAACTGGTCACCATGTTGTTGTTGCAAAATTTATTTTAAAGTAACAGATGGGATCCACAGTACTAATTCCTACTTTCTTACTTTTAAACACTTCCATCACATCAACTTTTAACATGTTTGCTAAAACTATTTAGCTCCTTCAATCTTTTCTCATAGCTCACGACTTTTAGTCACAGAATCAGCCATGTTGCTCTTTTCTGGACCTCATCCACCACTACTATATCCTTTTTGTAATATGGAGACCAAACTGAACATAATTTTCCAGCTGAGGATTCACTAGTGTATTACATAACTTAAGTATAACCCATCTTAAGTTACTCTCCACATATTGTGATATTTAAGCTAACATCAAATTAGCCTTTTCGATCTCTTCTGTACACTGTCCTGATTTAGATAGTGATAAGCACTCCATGATTCCTAAGTCCTTCTCATAAGGTGTACTTTCAAATTTCATTGTGTATTCATATCTAACATTATTATTTCTTATGTGTAATACTTTACTTTTACTTACAATAAATTTCATTTGTCACCACCCTGCTCAAGCCTGTATGCTGTCCAAGTCACTTTTTAACAATTTAGCTGATTCTACACAATCTGCCCTTCCAACTTGTTTGGTAACATCTGCAAGATTAAAAAGCTTATTGATTGGTGTCTTGTTCAGATTTTTTTACGTATATTAATCAAGAGCAGGAGCACCAGCCCTGGGGCCTCATGTATAAAAAGTGTGTTGCATATGCCCATTTTCACACACTCTTTGCATACGCATGTTTCTGCTCAGTATTGCAAACTGGCGGCACCCAGTGTCAAAGCAGTGCCACTGTTTCTGTGTCATTTACCTTTCTTTTTCATATTTGCATCAATGATGCGGAATTCATCAAATACATCAAAATTGCATACCGTTTACAGGTTTAATTCACTTGATTGTAATTATTCTGTAACAATATAATGGCGCATGGAATGGCCAAACTTTTCCAACTACCATAGCTGCTTTAGCATTGTTACACTCCATGCACCACTCAGAGTATTTTAACCCATTGCATCTGAGTTTAAAGCAGCTGATCAGAAAGCTCTACAGTAGGTTGTGTCAAGAGTGCAAAGGGATTATCAGGATACAGCTTCTAGCCCTGGAGAACATTTATAGCACATGCTGCCTAAGCCATGTGCACAGTCTATTTGAAATTCTCCCATCCAGCAAACACTTCAAAGCCTTTCCTGCACAGACCTCGAGGTTCAGAAACAGGTTCATCCCAAGAGCTATAACCCACTCAATCAGTCCATCAAGTGCTCCCAGTAGAACTGTTTTTACATTTACAATTACCTCACTGTAAACTGGCACTACAGCTGTAATATTGTAGAACTTGAGACACTTTATGAACCATTTGCACTATCTGCAATATATGTACATGTATATTGTACGTATGATTTCATTCATATATTTTTCATTGTTTTTTATTTTAATATTATTGTTATTATTGTTATTTTATCATTTTATAGGAAAATAAGTTTATGGAGGATTTGCATATTGAATTGCATTGTACCATACAATAACAATAAAAGAATTTGATTCAAATCAAAGAAATGCAAAGGAATTTAAGGTGGCCCGGCGTTACAACTTTTTTTTGTAGGCTTTAGGGATTCTAGTGTTAACCAAACACTAAATGGAACATGATGAAGATATGCAAAATTTTAGGAGGAGTCGGGGTGTGGCTGTAAGCACTTGAATATGCCTTAAATTTTTTCGTTGGGATATTCTAAAGGGGAAATACATGGAACTTGGTGTTTGCACAGATTTATCCATCTGTATTTTTTTGTACATACGCACATTTTCACTTTTGTTAGTACACAATGTGAATTTTTCGCACGGTGTTATAGATGATGCCCCTGATCCCTGAGTGACCCTACTTTTAACATCATCTAATTCTGAAAAAGTTCCTGTCACTATAGCCATTTGTTTGTGTTTAAACCAACTTTGAAGCCACATACACACAACTCCCTGAATGCCCACTTTTTTACATCACTAACAGTTCCTTATTAGCAATACCTTATCAAAGGTATTTCAAAAATGAAGATGAATAATATCGTATGTACATATCTTATCATATGTTTTTGTTGCTTCCTTATAGAATTCAATCCCCATCTGTACTTATGTTGACTATTTGCTAATACTACTTCTCTAAATGTGTACTAGTCAGTCTTTTTCTTAATAATTCTTTAGATTAATTTACCTGCCATGCATGTTAAACTTCCAGGAACTTGCGTTCACAGAAACAGACTCAACCCAAGCACTGGCACTGTTCTCTGAGAAGGGCATAACTACTTGTCCTGAAATTCTTCATTGTATTCCTTCTGCAATATTATACCCATTTCAGGTATATATCATTGCTGAGAACAGCCTGGCATGGTCCCTTCTACTTTGGCTGCTGTTGTCCATTGTCAGGTGAGGCCAATGGCAGTTGTTTTGTTACATTTTTCACTTCAGTTTCTGATATTTAAGGTGTTTAACACCACATTAAAAATCATTCTGACCCAAAATATAATGTATCCCTGAAAATCTTGCCAAGAAAAAAACAGCACTAAAGGCTTAAACTGAATGATTTGTTTTAGTTTGAGAAAAGCTGCTGCAGATACAGTGGAAACAAAGAAGAACATTCAGGCTCAAGATGAGAATCAAACAATTAGTGAGAATACCTGGAAAAATAATCTTACGCGGTTAGAAAGTCTTTCAGTTTTAGGAAAAATATATTCAGGCTGACATAGACTACAAATTATATTTAGAATGAAATGAAAGACAAGAGGGCCAGCTCAGGTAGGTGGTTTAAGCACTACGAACATATGTTGGAGAAAATGAGGAATAATTTTCAGAAAAAGGTTGAGAAGATGGAGAATAATATTTAGGGAAAATTGAGAATGAAATTAAAATATTTTAGAATGAAATGAACAAAATGAAGAGTGAAAGCAACCCAATCACATACAGTATGTTAACATCTCGTGTCAAGCAACTTGAACATCAAGCGACTTCATCAGAAGAAAGGGTGGTGCTCTTGGAAAATCAATGCATAAAATAAAATTAAAAAAGCAAAAATCATTTGTGCTTTTGGTAATAACTTGTGGTGCAGTGACTGCATTCTGTATAAATATTTTTGGTGATATTATTATTAGTATCACATACCTACCAATGAAGATTCAACATGAGCAATATATATATTGTATATGTATTAAGAGCATCATGTCATGACTACTTAGGAACTGTTCAGAGCAGAGGGATTGGGTTATAAAATTGTGCCATGCAGCCCTGGTGTTGCTAGGTCAAATGTTTTGGGACTATCATAAATTAAGATCTTTTTACACAAATATAGTTGCCTATTTGTGAAATAGTGATATATTTTACAATCATTCCAAATCCTCTTACAGCAGTGTTTGACATAATATAGGACTAGACTCTCTAATGATATACTCACTGTTGTTTCCTAAAATACATTGTTTCATGCTTTTGCTATAAGAATCCTAATGCAATCTCCCTAACTCAAATTATATTTAATATTGCCCTTATTATAACTAAAAGAAATATAATTTTCTTTGTCTGGAATTGTGGAAAACTGATTTACAAGACTGATTGAATTTTTGATTGGAGTCATTTTTAAATCTTGTTTACTGCACTACATGCTTCATTTTTGTTTTATAAATTCTTTACTGTATTGCATATAACTAGAAATATACTGTAACATTCTTTTTTAATAAAAAAAATAGTAAAGGAGACCTTGTGTATGACACTGCAATACTATGTTTGCTAGATGACTTTAAAATCTGTGCTTCTTGCAAAGCCCATACATATATATATATATATATATATATATATATATATATCGAGACTAGAAAACATGATTGGCAAGTCGGTTATTGGTGGATAGAGATGGCAAAAGGAAGAGCACATATTTGTTTTTCAGGCTGAGCAAGAAGTTCTACTGGAGGGGTATGATGAATTCAAGGAATTAATAAGTACAAAAGGAATATGTATAAAAACATAAGCATAAACTGTTTCAAAAACATTTGTTTTATCGCTATGTTATTATTACATGATATTATTCCTTTAAAAGCTAATAAGAAGAAGACCAAACAAAAAACTGGTGGAGGACCACCTGGTCCAGACCTCACCCCTACTGAAGTTACTCTCCAGCATAATGTCCGTTGCCCTATTTCAGAAGGCAATGAAGGGGGAAGGTCCTTCAAAGAACCAATGGCAGGATGCAGCAGTGGTCACTTCATTGCAGGTAAAGGACCAACATTACCATAGGTGTATTTTCAGAGGCCTTATGGTTCAATTTCCATACATTCCTTTTTTGTTGGGTCAGTTGCAGGGAATGTAATTACACTTCCACCTGTACCTGAGCAATGAGATGTTTACCCAAGTGATGTGTTAGATGAGGACACAGTGTCTGACCACTTGTCAGGAGAAGAGGTAAGTATGTAAATACTTAATAATTTATAAACTCCCTTGCATTCCTGTACTGATAGTAATTTAAATGTTATGCAGGAGCCCATTACCAAAACACATGTCCCTTCTGGTATACAGTCTACATCGAAAAAGGCAGATAGAGAGGTTAGTTGGGATATCCCAATGAAGCTTCTTGAAACATTTGCTGTATTTTGTGAACACGTGACATGGCAAAAAGGTTCAAAGTGCTATACTGTGAGCCTTTTCCTGACACCACCAGAGGGTTAGTAAATATTACTGCAAGGGCAAAAGGCACCATGCAACATAAAATCCTAAGGCATTTGTATTTGATTTTTATTTACATAAAAATGTGAAAGCTTTATACAAAGAAACTGAAGAAAACCAAAGTCAGGTTACAGATACTACAACTACTTTAGAAACAAACAATTGTGTTGTCATTATTGAAAATACTGGGCCATGATTCTGTTGCTGGCAGCTCTGCCACTGGGTTGGTCAAGGTACAGTGGCTCAAGGTCATCATCAGCTTGCACCTGAGAGGCCCTTTCTTTTGTGAGGATGGCTATGTTGTGTAAGATAGAGCATGGAACAATTATGTCACATGCTCTGTTGGGTGCAACTCTCAGCCTTTTTAGATGTTCAATTCAGTTTGTGCCTTTGTCCAAGTCAAAGCTGCACTATATCAGGTTTGTGGGCCAAGGTTGGAGTTGTAGAATGGGGTCATTAAAAACTGTTTGCTAGCATAGCCCTTGTCTCCAAACCAGGATCCCATCATGATATGTGTACAATGTAATAATTTTCAGTAAAATAAATGCTTCACCATGATTTCTAAATATGTATAGGTATTACCTTCTTCAACTGTCCAATACAGGTGTGACTCCTTAAAAATTCTGGAGACATAAACTGACCCTGGCCATCTAGCCTCCATGTTTGAAATGATGCCAGATGCAGCACAAATCTTCTGAGAATGGATTCATAGCATGTATGTTAGACAAATTTATTCTCTATGCCAACAGGCCTATTGGCTTTTTTCAGCTTTAATGTTATAGGTTATACTATATGTACATTAACACAAACCAATTCTATTCATGTAATCCCCTTCATTTGCACCTGGGGACTTGATTTGCATCTGAGTACAGTCCAATGCTCCAATCAAATTAGGGAATTCTGGGAAATGAGAATTAGTCTGAATCTTTAAAGAAACCAAGGCTTTTGCCTATATATTACCTGCAATGGCACAAAAGGCCTATTTAATTGTCTGTGCAAGCAGGTGTGCAGGAAAAACAATAAAAACTCTGAGGAAGTGTTTTCAGGGCCAAGCAGACTTTGTGAATTACCCGACAAACAGCACTCTTTGACAGATTTTCTACATTGCCCACTGTATTCAAAAAAGTACATCTTGCAAAAAACCTCAGAGCAATGAATTCAGTCTGCCTTGTTGTGAGACCTTGACTGCTCTGAGTCTGGCTCCTAATATAAGGAGCTAATAAATTTCTGACATATAAAATTCCCCCTCATCTGAAGTGATATTTCTCAAAAAAATGATTACCTGGGGCCTAATGCATAACGCTGACCTTAAAATTCACAATAAAACATGGCATAAGAACAAAAGCAGAAATGTTCGTATGCACAAAAAAATCCAGATGCATAAATCTGAGCGTTCGCCAACTTCCACGTTCTTCCGCTCCATAAATCCCGGTCAACATGAACAGTAACACATGTGCACGCGTCTGCTGCCACTCCCCAAACTCCTCTCAGAATTACACCTCTTTGAATATGCAAATCAATACAAATAGTCCTTAAGATCAGCGTTCTGGCAATGGAAAAAGCACAGGGGGAAATAGAAGAATTTCAGTGAATACCAAAAAGAGGCAAGGAAAAAACGTACTATTTGTTGGTTTAAGCAGTGGTATAAACAACAAAAGGAAGTTGATCGAGTGACAGAGTGTCGGAGAAACTCGAAAGCTCAAGTTCGCAAAGTTGCACAGTGACCGAAAGTCGCTGTGAAAAAGCGAGTCGTAGCCCACCGTCTGAGTGTCATATGAAAGCTTATTAGGGTACAGAGAAAAAAAAATAGGCACACAGTGGGAAAAAAGCACGAAATGTCAACTTTAATCGCAAAATTTTCACTTTAATTATGTAGTTTATTTTGTCATTAAAGTAGAACATCATAAACTTAATCTTAAAATCATTTAATTTACTAGTTTCTCAAATCCCACCGTAACTAAAGTAGCACGTTAAATACTTTGTTTTGTATTTGATCTTCTATGTGCTCTATGTGTGTGAATCACTATGTGCTTCTTAAATGGGCTTTCTCTTCCCCCGACAGGACACAGAATCCATTACATTTGTGATATTACAGCTCTCTGAAAAATTAAAATACTGAGATGTATACTTGATATAATTTTCATGTTGATAGGAATTAAAGCATGTTGTTAAACATGGGGACACGGTGGCACAGTGATTGCTAATGCCTCACGCAAGATACTTGCTGCGCTGTGCGCGACCTTCGATGAAATAAGTTATTGCAGCAGTACTGTCTCTTTCAAACGTACTAAACCCCAATTCCTGTCCTTCCTTTTCTTTCTCCAAATACCCAATCGCCACACAATCAGCTCTGCAGACGATAAGCCATCTGTAAGCTTAGAACGCCGATTCTTCAAAACTTTTAAAGAACATTGAAGTATCTTTGTAGTACATGTTTAATTATTCTATCCATCTATCCTTCCAGTGTCGCTCCAGCCCCAGCAAGAATACAGCACGAGGCAGGAACAATCTGTGAATGGAGCACCAGCTCCTCGCTAGCGCTCCGGCACTGTGTCCTCACATGTTTAATTATTAACAATATAGATTATTTAAGTTGAAGTTTTATCTATATAATGTAATAAACATATTTTGCTGCATTTCATCTTAAAAATATTATCATCATATGTAAATACGCACTTTATAAAGTGGCTCAGGTTGTGCAATATTATAACTGTATCGCAAGTTTACAGTGAGGTAATTGTACTTATAAGTACAAAGCGTTCTACAAGGAGCACTTGATGGACTGATTGAGTGTGTTTATAGTTCTTGGGAGGAAACTGTTTCTGAACCGCGAGGTCCGTACAGGAAAGGCTCTGAAGTGTTTGACATATGAGTGCAGTTCAATAGACAGCATGGCTGAGGCAGCGTGTGCTTGATGCTGTATACCAATAATTCTCTTTCCAATCAGCTGCTGTAGAGCTGTGATTCCCCACTCAGATACAGTGATATAAATACTCCAAGTAGTGCAGTGAGAGTAATATGGAAAAAGATGATCTGCTGTGGCAACCCCTAACAGGGGCAGCTAAAAGAAGAAAAAGGTGCAGTGAGAGTAACAACGCTAAAGCAGCTATGGTATTTGGAATAGTTTGGCCATTCCGTGGACCATTATATTGTTACAGGTTAATTACAATCAGATGCATTAAACTAATAAACAATATGCAGTTAATTTCAGTGTATTTATAAAGCCACATCAGGGATGTGGATCTAAAAAAGAAAGAGAAACCACACTGGAACAGTAGCACTGCTTTGATGCTGGGTGTCGCCAGTTTTCAAAACTGAGTGGAGAACTTGCATACGCCAGGGTTTTAGCTAGCGTAAAAATGTGTGTGGTTTTACGGCAAGTTTAGGTTTTATACATTGTGATCTGAGCATGGAAACGGGAATAGGCAACATTTTTGTGCATACACATCGTTTATACATGAGGCCACTGGTCAGGCTAAAGGATCTTGACAATTATACAAAACTGTCAACTTGAAATTCTCTTCTTATTATCTGCACACTGATTGCAATCGGTCATTCATCTATGAATGGCAAAGCTATGGCTGAATGGATTTCCATGCACAAAAACTATGTAGTTAAGTGTGCGAGCTAATCTGAGTTTACATGGAACAAACCTGCTCCAGGGGGGTATTTTTCGTACATGGATTACTCGTTTAGCTGGACGTAATTGTTGTTGTTCGAAACTCTTGCTGGATGTTTTGTCATAGCAGCACATCCAAATCCTCAAACTTTCTCGGAGCAGGTTTGTTCTATGTAAACAAGGATTAGCTCACACACTTAATCAGTTTCTGTGCATGGAATTCATTCAGTCATGGCTTCACCGTTCATAAATGAGCTACCAATTGATATCGGTGTGCAAATTATAAAAAGAGAATTTCATATAGAGAGGGTTTTGCACGATCAGCAAGATCCTTTATTGTTCACGGAGGAAATTCTTTTCGAAAGATACCGCTTTAGCCAAGGGGGGATATTGTACCTCAAAGATTTATTAGCACCTTATATTCAAAGTCAAACTAGACGAAATCGGGCTCTCACAACATCACAGACAGTATGCATTGCTTTGAGGTTTTTTGCAAGCAGCACTTTTTTATATACTTTAGGCGATGCGAAAAATCTATCTAAAAGTGCAGGTTGCCAGGCAATTCGTAAAGTCTGTTTGGCTCTTAAATATTTCCTTCGGGTTTTCATAGTGTTTCCTGGACACCTGCGTGTGCAGACAATAAAAGAGGTGTTTCATGCCATTGCAGGTAATACACAGGCAAAAACACCCACAGTTCCATAAAGAATCTCACAATCAGCCTAACATTCTCATTACCCAGGATTTCCAAATGTGATTGGGGCACATGGGACTGATCAGAGTGGAGTTTGATCAAACATTATTTGGAAAATGTACCTCTCCTCCTGATAAATAATCAGACACAGTGTCTTCATCAAATATTTTACTTTCGTCAATATCTCGTTGGTCAGACACAAGTTCTAGGGATATAACATTCCCTGCAACTGACCCAAAAAAAAAAAAGCGGGCTATATGGAACATACCTATGGCACACATTGAGGACAAATATATACAATGATCATCCTTTACCTGAAATGAAGTGACCACTGCATCCTGCCACTGGTTCTGAGGAGGAGCTTTCCCTGGAATGCCCTCAGAAACAGGGCGATGGGCATTTTGCTGGAGAGCCAACTCTTCAGCAGGGGTTAGGTCTGGGCCGTGTGGACCTCCATCTGTTTTTTGCTTGTCTGCCTTCTTATTAGCTTTACAATTAACGTTTTTTATATTATATATGATTCTTTACGTCAACAATTCTTTAAATAGTTATATACCAACTAGCCATGTGCGGCCAACTACGTTGCGCGTGTTAAAGTTGTCTGTGAAGGGCTCCCTGTTTAAACGCGGCTGCCAGTCATGAACTGGGCCCTTCGTCGAACAGCATTATGATTTTTTATAAGGGAAACAAAATTACAAAAGAAAACCCTTGGACAGTGATTCGATAGGAACGGCCTACTCGGAATCACTGTCCGAATCGTAATTATGTGGTGGTGTAGGAGCATTTGTGCTTCTGTCCGTTCACAGTCCGTCTCGTTTTCACGATGCTATCGTTTCCTCTCACGATGTCTTCTCAACTTTTCTCCAATCTCGCAGGTTGCTTTGTGGCAATCCAAAGAGTAAGGCAATATACACGGAGCAATGGTTATAAAAGGGGGACACATAGGTATCCAGGCTCTTTAAAGCACAAATAGGGATCACTTCACTGACATCTGAGCAAGCCACGGTAAAACTGTGAGACGCGCAGCACTCGCCGGCTACAACGTAACAATAATAATTTCCGGAAAGTGGTGTTACGTTGTCATTCATTTTACCCACTGTCTTTCTTTCATTCATATGTTACGTAGGCACGTACCTTTTATCTTCGGCAATCTCATTCTCTAACCAGGCCTCAGGAGCTAACCAGTGTAACACTGTCCACCACCCCTTTTGTTATTCCAGCACATTGTTGACATCCGTGAGTAACAACAACATACTAAACTGGAAGGTGGTCTACGCATGCGTGGAATTTGCGGACAAACAAAGATCAAGATCTAAATGAAGATCTCTTTAGTTATAATTTAAAGCACAACAATTTGTTTAGTTTGAATGTCTGTATTTTGAGGTGTGACTGGAGTACTATAGTCTTCAGTAGTATAAGCCTGGAGGAGATTCATAATGCAATGCCTATGTTTTAGCTGTCTCTCTACTGCCATCTAGTGCTTCTTCTTCTTCTAATTTATTCGCGGACAAACAAAGATCAAGATCCAAATGAAGATTATATATAGAGATATTTACCAGGTTTTCTTGTACTTCACTTTAACCTGTTCCCATGTTCTCCTTGTGCTCACATTTGATCTGCAATTATGAAATATTAAATAATAATTAATCTGACACATAGGAAATAAAATGCTGCATTCAGTAAGTACAATGCACACTATTTAGCGTTTAATTTGTCAGCCACTTTTTGCCAGCCGTCTTTTCTGGTTTGGACTGCATTTGCAGTGTTGCCCCTTGTGCATATTAAATCTTGAAATTCTTCATATCCTTCGAGTAAGAAGGTCCAGCTCCACTTATGTGAAAAAATGCACCCATTCTTTCTTCATTTTGTTGCAGCCTATCAAAGACTTGCTGATCATGTTTTCTAGACTCAATATATATGGGCTTTTCAATGAACGTGGGCGCGCACAGTCATCTCGGATAAATAGATCCAGTTAGACTAATCTACTACACAGCTGCGTTTGAAAAACCGACTTATCCCGGATGAGTTTAACCGGCATTAACTCATCCAAGATGAGGCATCTGATCTCGGATGATTTAAGCGACGTACAGAAAATACCCCCCCAGAACAGGTTTGAGGTTTACAATTTGTTGCTATGATGGTACATCCAACAGGAGTTTTGAAAAACCGACAGATCTAGGATCAGAACACAGGAAGAGAACACATAGACCATATTCCCTCTATAAAATCTTAGTAAGGTGCCAGGCACAATTAAGTAACAATATTTACTTTTAGTAGTGGACAAAGTTTACCCAACTTCCATGGATTCTAGCTTTCTAGTCAAAGCAGAATCCGAAAAGTACTGATTTTTCCTTTTTATAACTGGTTTTCTGTAATTTAAGTGGTGATACAGTTCTGAAACTTTTCTCTCACCCATTTCTTATTTAATTCTGTTGAGCATTTCCTATTCTATTTTTAAAGATTGTTGAAATGTCCTGTTTTATACTGTCCTGTAATCTTAATTCTTATTTTTAAGAGTCATATTATGGAAGCACTTTTAAAGAAGGCATATATTCTGAATGATTAGAGGACATTCATAAGTGATGATTATATTGTGGTATACTTCTAGGAATAAACATTATCAAAACTGAATTGATGGACAAAATGGGCTCTTAATTTGTCAAATACCTTGTTTTTATATGTTTTTATGTTTTCCTTTGTATCTGCAAAGCCCTCAGTTTTAGTAAAGCTACAATATACTTGTTCTTAATCCTGAATCTACTTTTGAAATAATTTTAGTGTTAGCTTATTCAACACCGCCATCTGGCACTGGAAAATTTGTACAAATGGCAATTATAAAATTAAAAATGCAGCATGAGCAGCCTGATTTGGCATCAGAGAATGCTTTAATCATTCCCAAAACAGGATCATCTTAACACAACATTGCGTCAGAAATGAAAGAACAATAAATAACATCTAATTCCTTTGTAGCTATATTTTTTCAGAGAAACATGTAGAGAATTCATAGCAATTCAAGTTAGAATAAAATGTCCAATCAGATGGTAGTTACTCATTGGCTAAATAATAATAATACATATAAACAAACTCTCCCACCAAAAAAGAAAAACACAAAGTAGGGAGATGCAGATGGCACTCCGACACAAAGCAGGTAGCACTTGAAAAGCTGGACATGAGGCAAAAATTTAACACAAACCCAGCACTGCTCAAACTTTTTAATTGCTCCCCTGACACAGTCTGGTAGTCATGTAGTCTATACACTAATAAACCAAACTAAAAATAGTTTTCTTTCAGCAACAACTAAACCAAGACATTAAGTATCACTTGTATGTTTCTGTATCATCATCTTCAGTTTCTTTTATGAAACAAAGCTTCCTTGAAAGAATACCTTATGGCTTCTAAAATCAGCAAATATCTTGAAACATAATGGGTGATTGCAATACCAAAACAAGCATCTGGGTTTAGGGGGTGAAAGGCTTTTAAAAAGACCCACAAACTAGACAAGGACCTTCACTGCCCTGCCTAAAGATAGGCTTCACCCTAGGCAACCGGATCAGCAGGCACACTTTGGTCTCTTATGGGAGACCAACTTTTAAAGTTCAAAGTAATGATTTCAATTTTTAGAATAGAAAAAATGTCTTCAAAGGGAGAGGATAAATGGTTAAATATTTGGCGTGACAGACCAGGCAAAGAAGGAATCTTAAGAACAAAATATTTAAATACCAAAAAGGCACAAGAAAGAAAGCAAAAATGGAAAGGGGTAAAAGGGTTTTGCCTAAATATGATTTCTGAAAAGACAAGTCCAAATTGTAATTCAATAAACAGAATCTGACAAACAAATCCACAAAATCAGAAAATAAAAGCAATGTTTAACATATAGAAAATGCTGATGACACTCTAACAAATTGCAAACCTGTGGAGGACATATCTTCATCCATCCATCCATCCATTATCCAACCCGCTATAAGCAAAGAAACAAAAAACACTCCAATAGAGACATGAATAGAAACAAACAGAAGTAAAAAAAAAATGAAAAAAAAAAAATTGAACAGATGGCACATCAGAAACATTTGTAGCAATAAAATGCATTACTACAGAAGTTTGTGAACAGAGATATAGCAACCAGATTGACACACAGACAGAAACACAGACACTTATTCTTTTATTAAGGTGGATGATGGGCATCAATGCTTAGTGATCGTATCTTCTTAAATTCTACAAAATTTTAAAACTTTGCAATCATTAAATACATTTCCAACAAATGGCACATTACAGACATTTGCAGTAATAAAATGCATTACTTCAAATGTTTGTGATGCGCCATCTGTTGGAATGACAATGCAATACATTTTATTGCTACCAAATGTTTGTGATGCTCCATCTGTTTGAATAACATAGCACCTGTGTGGACATACAGATAAACAAACACACACACTTATCATTTTTTTAAGTTAGATTTTAGTTTTTAAGTTTTAAATATATTCCAATGGATGGTGCACTACAAACATTAACACTGAGAAATCTACATTGATCACAACCCATCTTGGAGGGGTAGCAGAGCTAATTGTAAAATAAATGTAAAAAATCATTTTCATTTAAACAGTATTATGATTCATCATTGAAAAAAATGCATTTTGACAGTGTTAAAAGAATCTTTGTTTCTGACAGTCTTATAACTGGTTATATTCTGTCATTGAGACCAACTGATGATGCCTGATACAGTATATCATGTGACCATGTGCTATGTTATCATAGCTTGGATCCACTAGCAATTTAAATCTGCCAGCAAAGCAAAAACATATCATGGTAAAGAAAAAATAAATGACAAAATATGAGGAATAAAATATGCTAGAATACATTCATTCTTATTTTTTCTGAAGTTTTCACCGTTTACTAGACATTTAAGAACTATGTGAAGATTCTAGTGATCATTGTGCTGCTGTGACTCTGAAGATGCATTGGAAGTACTCTGAATCACCCCAGCTGCAGTGTGTCATGTTGTGCGTACTGTACTTCCATTGCCCAACTGGCCACATTGCTTTGATATGCAGCATAATAAGTCATTTATAATTTTTCCCAGATACTTCACAATAATGAAACAATCTTCACTGCCAAGAGTAGCTGACTGCTTTGAACTCCCTAGTTAGATAAGTTGTGGATATGAGCCCGTGTCCTACTCTTGGACCTTCAGTACTGAAGGACTGCTGAGTAATATACATTATATTGTTTGCTGACATTTGTGTTTTGTGAAAAGAATACCACAGAAAGGTACTATATGTTTTAAAAATATATTTGGTATATATATTATAAATATTGTTAGGTTTCATATGCATTATGTGTTTGCTTTGATGAGGACAGATTTGTAAAAATTACTTCTGTCTTTCACTTAAATAACTAATACTGTTGCTTTGATCAAAGTTCCACGGAATGAATCATTGGAACTGTTGAGTTAATATTTAATCAATCTAACCAGAATTGAAAAAGAAGGGGAAGGCCCAGATGCACAACTGCATAATAAGATAAGAACATCAGCATCTATAATTTGAAAACAAGCACCTTGCAGGTCCTCAGATGGCTGCTTCTTTATATACAGGTACAAGCCAAGCATCACCACCATTCCAGCATCATCTGCAACAGTGAAAGCCAAATATTAAAAGGAACTAAAGAACAGACACTGGATGGTGGATTTGTGGGTGATTCCAAACACTTAAACCTTTGTAATTCTGTGTAAAATGTAAATAAAAACAGAATGCAATGATTTGTAAATCTCATAAGCCCATATTTTATTCAAAATAGAACACAGAAAGATAGTCAAATGCTTAAACTGAGAAAATGTACCATTTTAAGAAAATGATAAGGTAATTTTGAATTTGATGACAGTAACATGTCTCAAAAAATTTGGGACAGGGCTATGTTTACCACTGTGTAGCATACCGTCTTCTTTTAACAACCATCCATAAATGTCTGGGAACTGAAGAGACCAATTACTGGACTTTTGGGAGAGGAGTGTTGTCCCATTCTTGTATGATATCAGATTGTATCTGCTCAATAGTCCTGTGTCTTCTTTGTCGTAGTTTTCATTTCATGATGCGTCAAATGTTTTTAATAAAGTCTGGACTGCAAGCAGGTCAGTTCAGAACCCTTCTACTACGAGGCCATGCTGTTGTAATAAATGCAGTATGCAGTTTAGCATTGTCTTGCTGAAATATGCAAGGCCTTCTCTAAAAAAGATTTTGTCGGGATCGGATCATATGTTGCTCTAAAAACTGTATATACCTTTCAGAATTGATGTTGCCTTTCCAGATGTGCAAGCTGCCAAGTCCATAGGCACTAATGCACCCTCATACCATCACAGATGCAGGCTTTTGAACTGAGCACTGATAACAAGCCATATGGTCCCTCTCCTGTTTAGTCCGGGGGACATACATGGAATCCATGTTATTCAAAAAGAATTTCAAATTTTGATTCTTCCGACCACAGAACAGTTCTCCAATTTGCCTCAGTCCATTTTAAATGAGCCTTGGCCCAGAGGAGATGGCAGTGTATCTGGTTCATATTCACATGTGGCTTCTTCTTTGCATGATAAAAGCTTTCACCTATGTTTTTGGTTGGTACGGCGGACTGTGTTCACAGACAATGATTTCTTGAAATGTTTCTAAACCCATGCAGTGATTTCCGTGACAGAATCCTGAATGATTTTAATGCAGTGCTGCCTGAGAGCCTGAAGATCACAAGCATCCAATGTTCATTTTTGGCCTTGTCCCTTGCACACAGAGATTTCTCCAGATTCTCTGAATCTTTCAATGATATTATGTACTGTAGATGATGAAGTATTCAAAGTCTTTGTATTTTACATTAAGGAACATTACTCTGAAATTGTTTGTAGATGCAGTTTTTTTGCAGATTCGTGAATCTCTTCCCATCTTTACTTCTGAGAGACTCTGCCTCTATAAGATGCTCTTTTTATACCCAATCATGGTACTGACCTGATTAACCTAATTAGTTACAAAATATTCCTCCAGCAGTTTCTTTTTATTACCACTAACCTTTCCAGCCTTTTGTTGCCCCTTTCCCAACTTTTTTGAGACATGTTGCTTCCAGCAATTTCAAAATGAGGTAATGTTTTCATAAAATAGTAAAATATCTCATTTTCAACATTTAATAGGATTTCTGTGTTCTATTGTGTGCAAAATATGGGTTTATGAGATTTTTAAATCATTGTATTCTGTTTTTATTTACATTTTAAACAGCATCCCAACTTTTTTGGAATTGGGCTTGTATTTGCCTGTTTGTTTTTCTTTGGAATTCTGCCACTAAGGCCAGCCAGCATCCCGGGGTTGTGTTTTCTCTCTTGTGGATGACTCTGGTATTTTGTTTGTGCTATTTAAAGAAGCAGTCAATGGAGGAAGTTGTAAGTTGACAAAAACATGAACATTTTTGGCGATTCCAAAGTTCTGAATGCTATTGTGTAATAAATTAAAAATCACATGTTGTCATTATGAATATATTTAGCATAAATAGTTTTTTCTTAACCATGATACATAGGAGTAACTACTCTAATGAAGAGACCATTATCCTTGAAATACACTGGCAAAATATTCACCTTTTCATCCCCTTCTGCTTCTTTCATGGATCTGTTCTACTGAGACCATCTGTAATAATTGGGCAGTAAATATTCTATTTTTGATCATAGACTATTTTCGTTACTTCCTGATGATTTAAGATCTGTAAAGATTTGTATTGTATAGCTCATCATTAGCAATAGATTAAACATTTTATTTGAAGCCTTTGAGTTTTTACATATAAATATATTACTTTGATAATCGGGCTGGTGGTGTTTGCTATCAGATACAAGTAGTGCTGTTTACTGAATGGATATGGTTAATTTGTGTTTTTATTTTTTATTTTTTGCTCTGATTTTGTTTACCATTATAATATATATGTACTTAATTTTGTATTTATGAATGTTAAACATATTTAATCTTTTTTCTCTAAAAGGTTTTATTGCTTTCTGTTATACAAGTTTGTTTATATACTTTCTTGGCTATATATCAAACTGCTTCTGCCCCACTTCAAGACATTTTGGCTGGCCAGATATAACACATCAAAGATCAATTCAGAGGTACTTATTAAAAATCCCACTAAATTAGTAATAGATAATAAACTCACTCAAGCAGTACAGTCAAACCTCTCCACACTGAGTAGATTGCTTTTTACTTTGTTGGTCTTTTCAAGTTGAGTGATAAGATCTGCTTTATGTATAATCCATGTGTCATTGGGGCTTATGTAGTTATGAAAAGAAATAATTTGACAAAAATGATGAGGTAAAATACAAGAAATAAAAAAAATGTTTTTATGTTTTATTTTCCAAATGAGCAGTAAACCTGTCAGTCACACTAAACTTGAAATGTACTAAAATTTAAACTGTAAAACTTTAGCACCTATGATGATAAACTTTTAAAAAATGTGATGCCTACATAAGACTTGGAGAGCCTCATTTTGTGCTTTTCTGATACAGCTAGTTTTAAATATTTATATTATTCTTATGTGAGGGATAGTCACTTTAAACCATTCTTTCATTGCAACCTTTTTTAGTAAGTAATACACTGAGCCGTTAGAAGCTAGCTGTCTAAACCTTTGATCTAGCTGTGACAAGAACCAGACTGCTAATGCTGTCAGCCCAAAATGAATAATATCATTTTCACTCACAGGGCAGAGTAAACTACATGAGTAGGAATGAAAAGAAAATAGTTAGAGACATACAAATACACCTGGCCTGATAACAATCCACACAATTTGTATTTAACCATGCTTGGCTACCGATGACCTCAGAGCCAACTTTGCAACCTATTACTAAATTGTATACAGAGTTTGGATGATGGAGACTGGGCTGCCTTAATGTCAGTTGAATTTAAATAAAATTAGTAAGAGTAATGCAATCTACCCATTCATCTATATTCAGATCTGCTTTATCTTTAGGGTCACAGGAAGTGCAATGCCATCTGTGCTGATTAAAGGACTATTGACCTCGGTAAAGTTGTGTCATTTGTTTTTGTTTTTGGTGAAGTTTTTGCTTTGTTATTTTTAGCATCTTAGCAATAAATACAAAGATAAAACATTTGACAGTAGTTTCAGGGATAATAGTTAGAATGCATTTTCTAGTTTCAATTCTGATGCTCGGATCATTCCAATGAAGTTTTTAGCTTGAATTTCTCTTTGTTTCACTCCAGTTGTTCTTTACACTCAGAAGAATTGTTAGTGAAGTTTTCACCTTCAACATGAGTCACTCAAATAACATTAGTGTACTGGTGGATGTGTTGGTCAATTTCTTTTTAATGTAAATCGGGTGGTTAATTTTACAGAAGAGGATACCAACTGATAGAGCTGATAGCCATGTTGGTGTTGGTTACCATTCTTGTACAACAGCATCATGAAGATATGCAGTAGAGGTTACTAAGACAGAATTAAGTTGAAGCCTTCGTGATAGGAGACTAGCTGTTGGGTGCCTGCTGTTTTTTAATACTCTGTTTCACCACTTGCTTAAGTACTAGGGTGTTGTACCATGTTAGCCGTTATGGATGTAGTGAGAAGTCAAGCAAAATGGCACATTTTATTGGCTAACTGGAAAGATGACAATATGCAAGCTTTCGAGGCAATTCAGTCCCCTTCTTCAAGCAAGATACCTTGCTTGCTTAAGATTATAGTTAATCTGAATTTTTGTGAAGATAGGGTTAGTACAAAATGGTAATCTCACAGCTATTACAGAGGAGTAATCTGTCATATGTAAGAAAAAAAGGAATTCTGGAGCAGATTCTTAAATCACTCATCCCAAGGGTCAGAGAGATCTTAGAAGAAGCAATGTATGGTTGAGAAGACCAGATCACAAATTTTTAAGGTGAAAAAAAAAACTCATAAATTGCTGAGATTGTAAATAATAATAGATTTACATATTTTTAATACCAATAAAATATCTTAAGTGCTTGTGTCTAAAAAGTCACAACTACAGGGGGTCCTAATGAGCCTCTTGCATTACAACGTGTCTGTCAGCAATGTAAGTCTTTTCACTGATGATGAAAACTGCACTTAACCACACCAGCATCTTGTAAGTTAATTTGTTTCTATGGAATATTAACTTTGAAATTCTTTGTAACTCTGCGTATAGTGCACTTAGTTTCTGGTTGGCCAGGATAGCCTGGCTATTTTCAAATCAAGGACTCTTCTATGTCATGTTTTACCTTGTTTCTGATTGATTATGATTAAAATATGTTACAAACACAAATCCTCCCTCCTAAATTTAAATAGAATATTAACTTTCTTTTCTTTTAATGTAAATTTTTCCATAATTCAGTAAATTATGATCATTATAGATAGATTGATAGAAATTTAATTATGTGATTATTTAAATACTTCATGTTTTCTATTTGATCTTCCCTAACATATTATTTAATTTTAAATTAAAGCAATACTTTAAAAATTGCAATCTTTCTTTCTTACTTGCTTTCTTGCTTTCTTTCTTATATTAGTCCAGGTATAAATTTGATAATTTTCTCATTTTTTCATGAGCATTAAGTTACCCAAGGTTCTGTGCCTACACTATTTAAGTTGTGTCAAAAGGGTGTGGTCAGAAAATCACATATACACAAATATTAACCATGCGCAAGACAGTGAGAACATGAAGACAGTGTCAGGGAAAGGCAAATTAAGAAGTACACAGATGGGTAGGGCACCTTGAAAAGATGGACTGCAGATTCATATCTAAACACAGCTGGTTTCCAAATCGGAATCCTAAATGTTCTTAAATAAATGTTGCTTCAGACTGCATGGACCAATAGCTACCACTTGTGGAGAGAAGTAGACATTAATGGCAGAGCAGTTGGCACTTAAATGAATATTCCACCCAAAAATGTTATTTTTTCACTTACCCGAGAAAAAACAATTATTCTCATGTCTTCTTGCAGAAAGAGGGAAAACAGTTTATTATATAATGGAGCGTAATGGCACCTAATCTTTTAAATTGAAGAGAGTAATCTTAAGTAATGAATGAGGGAGAAAAAAGCACAGAACTATCGGAATGTATCTTTCCTGTTTACGTCCTACTCTTATTTTTCCAGAAGTACAGTAAGTATTAATAACATTTTAGCAGAAAATACATGCATTTTGCACATTTTGAGCATTTAACTGGATAATGGACATGTAGATTTTGTGACTCAAGTAATGTGAGAATGTTTTTCACATCATTTGCCATTGGAGAGAATGGGTTGTCATTATGTTCCATTGTATCATAAACTGTTTTCTCTTTTTCTGCATGAAAATATTACACCATAATTTTTTTCTTGGCCATCGCTACAAATTACATGGGGTAAGTAACCTATAAAAAATATCTTTTTTGGGTGGAGTATTCCTTTAAATAGGGTTAGCTATTACCACAGATTACGAAAGAATAAATACTGCATTGATGTAGGATGAGGATACACAGATACACAGGAGGTAGAAACTGTTGGTTGGTCAAGAAGTAACTGTATAGATGTGTCAAAGGCGAAACAGTTATTTTGGACTGCGTTAAATAGCTCTTCTGACACAAAGACAAAAAGGAAAGACTACCACCGGTGAGATTTTGAATAAAATAACAATACTGGGAAGTCACTCAAATGGCTCAAAATGACTGGGCTGCTATTATATGGCCATCACTTTTGGAGGCAAAATAAACCCTCTTAGAATAAAAACAAAAGAAATTGCAGCAGCCACAGTGAACAATAAAGCCAACTCAGCATGGCATGACCAGACACAGAGGAATAAAAAATAAAACCTTAAAAAACAACTAGTAAACAAAAATTTCCAGCACAACATATGTTCTATAGTCCTTACCACACAAAACAATTGCAGTGGGAAAACTGACAACAACATCTAGATGTCCTAGCACTAAGCGTTTGGACTCTAAAAAGAGACCATGGTCCATTGTGGAAACCCACATTAAAAAAAGGGAGAAAATACAAACTTAAAACAGCTAGTAATCAAATATTTGATGTGGCAATACTTTGTGACTCCATCTAGTTGCACAGTGATATTTGTATTATAATGTATACTAAAGTATCATTTTATTATGGTGTCAACTTACATTGGCAGTGTGTGTATGTAAAATCTAAATTTATTTTTTTATCAGTTAAGAGGGGGGAGCATTGCCTAATACAGCATAGTGAAGAATGCACCCTGAAAAAAAAATGAGTGTTTCTGGCATGGAAATTTGTAACAACATGTTCTCACCATAAATTACATCACCAATGTGTATTAAATGTTCATATTTTTAATGCTAAAGAAACGAGTGGAATGTTTGTGGGTGGAAAAAACTGAAAGAAAACATCGACCTGTAGTGTCAGTTGCAGTAGATACCTTGGCTGTGCTCCAATTTTTATGCAGACATTTGACTACATTCTTCAAATTCTCTTGGTTGCAATCGCTCCCTGTTTCTTGCTTTCTTTTTTTCTGTTGAGATACACATCTTGTAAAAATTATACACTTATCACTCTCGTAGCTTTTAACATGGTCTCCTGACTGGTCCTTTAAATAACCTATAAGCTGACAAGAACCAATTCTTTTCTATCTATGTCTTGTCATGTTGTCTGTTTCGATATGATCAGAAACAGATGCTGATTTGAAATGTATTTCATCACCTTTTCTACTTGTGTTTCTATCACTTATCACTCACTTCTTTGTGGAAATATAAAAGAGTAATTGGTAGTTTTTTAAACAGTTTTGTGTTCATGTTTTCCTTGTGCCAAGCACTTGTGTCGTGACAGAACAAATGATTTGTTTATGGTCAAAAAAATAAACATTTTCATATGCCTTCAAGTTGTCAGGAAGCTGATTTATTACTTGTAGTTGAGATTTAAATGCTTCTTTTTAGAGGAATATTTTCACATTATGGCTTTGAAGAGTGACATGTAAGGAAAATGGCATACTTTAGGCCACTAATTCTCTGAGTTATTTAAGTGCAACAATAATATAGCTTTGAAACTGTTTTTTTGTGTCTGCTAATACTTGCCATTTTATATATACTGTATATATATATATATATATATATATAGAGAGAGAGAGAGAGAGAGAGAGAGATAGACAGATTATTTTCTATATTTTCTTGTTCAGTGTGTCCGAAGCAAAGCTTGTGTTTCCTGTTAAACTCCAGTATATTTCCAAAATAACTGGGGGAATTTTTTTGAACATGGAATTGTGGGATGCAGTGGAGCTTTGTGGCTATTGTAGTTTGTTGGTTTGTTTACTTATTACCCTGTATAAATCCATAGTGTATTAGAAAAAACTTTTGTTAAACTCACTCATTAATAAATAATAAGCAAGTGTTCCCATTCAGAAAACAGTCCTTGAGTGCCACAAGATCCAGATCTATAATGTCATTTCATCACCTGGCTTACCTGTTTGATGTTGCTCATTCTCTGGAAGAGGTGCGCTACTGAAGTACATACGTACTTAAAGATTTGTTGGTAGGACTGCTCATTATATTCTTTGAGGGAGCTGTTTTACCAGGGGAATACATAACACCATCATCCATGATTAATTATTATTTATATCTGGACTGTTCCTCAGAGATTCACAGTCAGGGTGGCTGATGGACCGGTCCTTACGGATGACACTGCAGTTGTGACCCACTGGGCTGGCTATTTTGATTATTTCAAAGCTGATCCTCTGGCTAGGACGTTGAATATCTCTGGGTCCACGGTTCTTGAGGCTGATCCTCCAATTAGCTGTGAACCACCCAATCTCACTGAGATTGCAATGGTGTTAAACCAGTTGAGGGGAGGAAAGGCTGCAGGGATCTGTGGTATCCGGGGTGAACTTCTCCAGGCTGGTAAGGCTGTTCTCCTGGCATTGCAAGCAATCTTTGCTTCCATTTGGGAGACTGGCATCATCCCAACTGACTGGAAAACAGGACTTGTCATCCCTATCTGGAAAGGGAAGGGTGATCGCCTGGATTACAGCATCTACAGGGGCATAACACTGCTCTCGGTACCGGGTAAGGTCCTTGCTAGGGTTGTTCTCAATAGGATCCATGATCACTTGCTCACCTACCAACAACTGGAGCAGTCTGGTTTTAAACTTAATAAGTCTACCATTCCGCATCCTGTTACTGAGGATTCTCATGGAGTGCAAACGTGAATATCAGTAGAGTTTCTTTGCAGCCTTTATCAATTTTCATAAAGTGTTCGATTCAATTGATCGAGCTACACTATTGGACATCCTGAGGTTTCGCTGGATCCCCTCAAAGTTGCTGGATATCATGAATGGCCTGTACACTGGTACTGTGAATGCTGTGCAGCGTGGAGGCAGAACATCCGTGTTTTTCCCAGTTGATTCTGGGGTTCTTCATGAGTGTATTCTTGCTTCTAATCTGTTCAATGCTTGTATGGACTAGGTGTTGGGCAGGGTTGTGGGATCCAGCAGCAGTGGGGCATCTGTTGGTGGAGAAATATTCACTGATCTTGACTTTGCTGATGATGCTGTGATCTTCGCAGAGTCAAAGGAGACTCTGATTGGGGCTCTCAAGAGACTGAACGAAGAGTCTGAGTGTCTGGGCTTGCGAGTGTCCTGGATAAACACCAAGTGTGGCGGACGGCCAGGACCCATGCCAGGCTGGGACACCCCTTTGACACTGGGACTGGGGAAGCAGCCATCGGATGCACACTACGTCCCCCAGAATGCGTGGTGGCAGTCCTCCTGGGTTCCATTGGGGCCACTGCCGGGAGGAGCTGCACAGCTTAAAGAGCCCGTGTGGGCTGGAATGCAGCCACACCCAGAAATGCAGCCTGAATTAGGTTAATTATCACCTGAAACACTTCCAGGTGGGCTATAAGAAAAGCCTGCAGCCACTACTCGAGGTGCCAAAGTCAGGAGGAGGAGGAGGACAAAGCTGCCTGGGAGGGTTGGGGGAAGAAGAGTGTGTTGTTGTTTTCGTCTGCTGTCTTTTGGGACTGTGTTGTAGCTGAGGGACACGGGGAAGATGTGATGCCTCAGCAGAAGAAAAATAAAATCTTTTTTCATTTTCTTCATTTTCACCTGTGCCTCCGGTGTCAGTCTGTGTCGGGTCATTGCCAACCAAGTGCTTCTGCCACACTGACGTAGTCGGCAGGATACTTGTCCATCCTTGGGGAAGGGACCTGCACCTTTTATTTGTTGTGTGGAAACCTGGCACAGCACCGTGAGGGGAGCAAAACACGCACCCCTACGACACCATGGAAGTGCACATCCATGGCAGATAGGTCACAACACTCCAGAGACTCTTCCAACCCGTACAGTCTTTGTTTCAGGCCCTGGGACTGCTCCACGAGATGCTAGATGCAATTAAAGGGCTTTAATGACCTCTTAGGCACAGCCATCAGCAGTGTGTCTGTCTGCAGAGAGAGTGTTCACTTTGTCGAGAGGTTTACTTACCTTGGTAGTGACATTTATGTCTCTGGCGACTCTTCCTATGAAGTCAGTAGATGGATTGGGAGAGCATGGGGGATCACGAGGTAACTGAAAAGGATGAAGGTCCAAGTCTTTAGAGTCCTGGTGCTTCCTGTCTTGCTATATGGTTGTGAGACGTGGACGCTATCCAGTGACATGAGACGAAGACTGGACTCCTTTGGTACTGTGTCTCTCCGGAGAATCCTTGGGTACCGCTGGTTTGACTTTGTGTTGAATGAGCGGTTGCTCATGGAGTCACAAATGAGGCACATTACCTGCATTGTAAGGGAGCGTCAATTACAGCACTACGGCCATGTGGCACAAGCTCATAGGATCCTCATTGTACCCGAGTGGCTGGACCAGGCCAAGGGGTCATCCACATGACACCTGACTGTGGCAGATAGAGGGTTATTTCCAGAGGGTGGGAATGGACTGCATGTCTGCCTGGGGGGTTGTCAACCGGGATCCTGAGCTGTTTCGTCGTGTGGTGGATACAGCAACGCACTGTACCAGTGCATGCTTCTCAACTTGACTTGACTTGACTATTCATCACCTTTTGCTATACTGGACTTATGTGGGACTCTTTAAATATAATTTGGATGTTTGTTTAGTTCCTGTTTATTTGTGGAGTGCATTGTAATATTTTAAATATTTTGTGTAATTGTGATAGTATAACTGGATTTAAGCACTTTTTCTTCTGTGGTGTTCAATTTACAGTATCTGAACGGGTGGTTGGGGGAGAAGTATATTTACAGTACTGGGTTAATCTTGGCCTTAGATCCCCATCCCAGAGTACAGAATAACGCAAATCTATGACAGCCTCAGTGTGCCTAGAATTCTCAAAGCCCATTACAACGCTTCTTAACAAGATAAAAAAGCAAATAATTGAATTCTCATCTAGTTACATGAAATACCAAATGCAATTTGTTTCCATCTTAACAGCAAGAGTTCATGTCATAGCACACCAAATCAAAGAGTACAATTTGTGTGTGCATTTGAGTTTCAGTAAGGAAAAGTAAATTATTATTATCAATATTGTTTATATATATATACACACAGTACAGGCCAAAAGTTTGGACACACCTCCTCATTCAATGTGTTTTCTTTATTTTCATGACCATTTACAGCACTCCATCACTCTCCTTCTTGGTCAAATAGCCCTTACACAGCCTGGAGGTGTGTTTGGGGTCATTGTCCTGTTGAAAAATAAATGATCGTCCAACTAACCTGACTTCTGCACAACACAACTGCTGGTCCCAACCCCATTGATAAAGCAAGAAATTCCACTAAATAACCCTGATAAGGCACACCTGTGAAGTGAAAACCATTTCAGGTGACTACCTGTTGAAGCTCATCGAGAGAATGCCAAGAGTGTGCAAAGCAGTAATCAGAGCAAAGGGTGGCTATTTTGAAGAAACTAGAATATAAAACATGTTTTCAGTTATTTCACCTTTTTTTGTTAAGTACATAACTCCACATGTGTTCATTCATAGTTTTGATGCCTTCAGTCATGAAAATAAAGAAAACACATTGAATGTGGAGGTGTGTCCAAACTTTTGGCCTGTACTGTATATATATATATATATATATATATATATTCACGCACGAGTGCATGGGGAGCAGCTTAAGGACCCGACGCACTCCGAGACAAGTTGTGCCAGGGGACAACAACGGGGTACTAACCTCTCTCTTTTTGTTTCCTCAGAAAGAATGAAGCACTGCCGCCGCTACTCCACACAGACGACTAAAAAGCTGCATCGCTTCCAGGTTCCTTTCTACCCTCTGGTCCCTGTTTGATGACATCAGTACCCATCCACTGTTTTCATTTTCGGTCTGCCTCAATAAGTTGTCCCTTTGCCAACCCTTTGTTGTCCGATGATTTTTGTAAGAGAATATCAGACCTTGTTTATAGTATATGGGGCTCAAAACCCCGACCCTTTATGCTTGTCTTTGTCTTTTCATTACTATATATATATATATATATATATATATATATATATATATA
>JANRMT010062834.1:4564931-4695241 GCA_026402145.1 Polypterus bichir lapradei
ATATATATATATCTATATACTACATGTATTAAGATCTCTCAGTAACAAAAACAAAAGGAAAATAATAATGCTCTTTTGTTTTATAGGTGTTGCCAGTGTTTTGCTTTTAAAGTACAAATCTTACTTTTGGCTGTCATGTTTTGATAGATTCCAATTACATCATCTTTGTTAATAGTGACATCTTTCTCTGTTGCCAGAATTAGAACATCAGGGAGCCACTGAGGTTTGGACTTAACTGAACTAAGCTTGGAAAAACTGTTCAGTAAATATTGTTGATATAGGCAACGTGGCATGGATTTTAAGTGAATTAACACTAAATTAGATTGAACTTGAGCTGACAGATATAAAATGATGTATGCTATGAAAAACAGTTAGTTTATGCAGCTATAATACCTTTAGAAAGTGGGAACCACCTAATAAAAACAAGATAACTAAAGAAGCTGCTTTTATAAGCAAAGTGACTATGTGTAGCTTGTGCTCAGACTTGACAGCTATGTTCTGTGTGACAATGTACAAGTGATATACAGTAATCCCTCCTCGATCGCGGTGGTTGCGTTCCAGACCCCCCCCGCGATAGGTGAAAATCCGCGAAGTAGAAACCATATGTTTGTATGGTTATTTTTATATATTTTAAGCCCTTATAAACTCTCCCGCACTGTTTATAAATATTCCCCGCAGAGTTATACAGCAAAATCCCTTTGTATTCTCTTAGATATTAGGTAAGATTCATTGAAATTATGTATATAAACACACACTGTTTATATACAGTAAAACCTAAATATTATTTTAAAGATATTGAGTGTCTCCGATATCACATATGTTACAGCCATTACGATAGACAGGTCACCAGCAATAAATACGTACATTGCAAGAAAAATAGTATACAGTAAATATGTGTACAGTGGCACTAAACGTACATACATGTACTAAGCACTGTAAGAAGAAAATTAATTATGGTTACTCACCAACAATGACACGATGACTTGTCTGATAACAATGAGTTTAATTTTACTGCACAACAAAGGAGAGCGTTACAGCCCTTGTAAAGGAGCCACTTCAGGCGATTGTGTAGCACTGCCGTTGTTCTTCTTCTGGCAGTCTTCAATCCAAATCCCTAAAGCAGATTCCATCCAGACTACTGCATTATTACATCCACTTACAACTCGTTTTGCACCCTGGTTAAAAGGACGCTGCAGCCGTAGATCTTATATTCCTTTCCTACTTTTTAAATAAAAAGAATCGTAGCCTTCAACAAATCCAAAACGTTTACCTTTTCGGCAATCGTTAACATCTTCTTCTTGCGCTTGGGCACGGCCCCTGAAGCAGTAGCAGATTGTTTTGGAGCCATAATGAAGGGCTTGACTATGCAAAAAGATAAACGCTAAAGAGCACAACTCTTTACACAGCGAAGCACGTTGATGCTGAATGAGCGAGATGAGACTTCCTGGTTAACACTGCATTCAGCACGCAGGAGCGCAACTGCGTGCTCTGATTGGTTAGCTTCTCAGTCAGGAGAACTTAACTGCGTGCTCTGATTGGTTAGCTTCTCAGCCATCTGCCAATAGCGTCCCTTGTATGAAATCAACTGGGCAAACCAACTGAGGAAGCATGTACAGGAAGTAAAAAGACACATTGTCTGCAGAACCCGCGAAGCAGCGAAAAATCCGCGTTATATATTTAGTTATGCTTTCATATAAAATTTGCGATAGAGTGAAGCCGCGAAAGTCGAAGCGCGATATAGCGAGGGATTACTGTAAATCAACTAGCACACAAATATTTATTATAATGTTTTTATGAAATCAATAGCATCAATATACCACATTTTATTTAAATATGGAATAGTAAGAAGTACAGTGGAACCTCGGTTTGCAAGCATAATTCGTTCCGGAAACGTGCTCGCTGTCCAAAGCACTTGTATATCAAAGTGAATTTCCCCATAAGAAATAATGGAAACTCAGATGATTCGTTCCACAACCCAAAACTATTCATATAAAAATGATTAATACAAAATATAAAGTAAAAATGCATAAAACAAATTAACCTGCACTTTACCTTTAAAAAGAATCATGGCTGGTGTGAGTGAGTTTCTAAACTCTTGTGGGATTCCACCCAACGGGACGACACGCGGAAGAGCGTCCCAAAGCAATCGCTATAAGCGTATACAAAAAGATCGTGGACATGCTATAAGCGCCTGCCGTCGATGGGTGATACAAGGAACATTATAAAGATCCCGCTACAATAAATAACCGCGCTGTTGCTGTTTCAAGCTGAATAAAGCTGGTGTTGTTAAAGTACTGAGACTCAGCTTCGTGTTTTGGGGCGCAAAATGGGGACTCACACTTCACAGCACCCACGTGCGCGCGCGTACACACACACACTCACAATGCTGTAGTAAACAGTATATGCTCGTACGGATGTTGACTATATGAGTCAGGCACGCAGACTCAGATGGAGAATAGGAGAGGATTGCCCTCAAGAGAAGAGAGAGAGACCTGCGAGCGAGGTAAGGAGAGAGAGAGAGAGAGAGAGAGAGAGAGAGAGAGAGAGAGAGAGACGCGCGCGAGCGAGCGAGATGAGAGAGAGAGAGAGAGAGAGAGAGACGCGCGAGCGAGAAGAACCATCAGCTCAGTTGTGATCACATGACGCTCAGCAGACAAAGTGTATCCATACTACTCGTATTGCAAGACATCGCTCGTTTATCAAGTCAAAATTTATTAAAAAATTTAGCTGATCTTGCAAAACACTTGTAAACCAAGTTACTCACAAACAGAGGTTCCACTGTAGTTTATATGCCTTTAAGATGTCATTGTTTATAGTTGCTTTCTGTTTATTTCTTACAGCAAAAACGAGCTGCACACTTGTGTTCGGAAGAAATCACTTAAATCCTAACAAGAGAAAAGGGCACTTGAACAAATGAGTTGAAAGGGGTAGTGGATTGAGCCACTGCAGCCACATACATCTCTGTGCACGCCCCTTATCTTAGATGTACTTTTGAAGCCAGTTCTGGTTTTCTCTCTAGCACTACCAGACCTGACTTACAAAACCCTTGGGGTCATCTGACCACATTCGTGGCCCACTGTTACTAAAAGGCTCAGCTGGGACCTCAACAGAAGCCTCTTGTTGTAACAAGTTACAGAAGTGGGAAATATATAAGCTTTAATTGTGCATTCTGTCCTCCCCTTATGTTATTGTATCAAGAATAACAATTAAGGGAACTCTATGATTCTGTCCTCTTTTGATGTTCTTGCCAGGGCAAGTTAAGATTTGCCTTTTTTGTTACGTTATCTAACCACTGCACATATATATGCACCTGTGTATACAATTATTAAATAAATCTACTTAGCTGTTTTTTTAGTGTATATAATGCAAAGTCATCATGTATGATGGCTTTTTTGACTTGAAAAACATACCCATGTTTCTGCCCAGTCTGGCATTTAAATCTGTTTGTGGTATAAAACAGAAGCAGCAAAACAACATCTTGTACAGAAATAAGTCAGAGCTACCATATGTTGTTGATTTTATAGAGTGTAAATTTGTTTTTCTTCTGCGTAGCTTAACAATTAAAATTACTCTCATGCTGACAGTATTATTTTCAGCTATTAGTAATTCTAGTAATACTGTTTCATACTGCTGTTGCACTGCAAATCTTACTTATTGGATTTATAAAGTATTTAGCAATTATTATCATTATTATTACTGTTCACGTAGTGATTGTATAAGTGCTGTCATATAATAGATAGAAATTGCAGGGTTAGTGCAGCAAACAAAATTGCATGATATAACAAGAATTAAAATCTAAAGTATGTTAACAAGGTACACATAGTGAATTAAGAAAGTGTAGGTATTGACTGAAGTGAATAGAATTGGCTATATTTATAAATTACAGTTTTACACTACATAATGTCAGTCATTGGCAGAGTACTGTATATTGCTCGTAGCATTGTCTGTTAAGATGTCTGCTAAACCGGCTCAGTACCATTCAGCAAACAGGGAACAATACTATCTTAGCCCTGGGTTGACTCAATATGGATCCTAATGCCTGAGGGTAGAAGAGACCTCACTTACTGATCCTTAGAACCATATAGTTTTCTCAGTCTGTTACAAAATGTGCTGCTCATACAGGGGGGTGAAAGTCATTGTCCAAGATAGTAAGCAGCTTAATGATTGATACTCTATCTGTTCTACCACTTCATCCATTGAAGCCAGTCAGACTCCCAAGATTGAAACAGCTTTTTAATCAGTTTATTTAGTCTGTTGGAATCATATGCACTAATGAAATTTCCCCGGCACACTACTGCTTAGAATAATATACTGGCCACCACAGACTAGTAGGAAACATGCAAGAGTAGCCTGCATATACTAAATTATCTCAACCCTCACTGTTCTTATATGCAGCCTCTGTGTTGGTACTCCACTCAAGCCTGTCATTCAGATGCACCACAAGGTATTTGTACCTCACCACCTCCACATCTTTGTCATGAATGAGAAATGAGGGCAGAGTGGGCTTGACGCTCCTGAAGTCTATGATTATCTCCTTTGTCTTAACTGAAATTTAAGGTAAAGGTGGTTCACTTTGCACCATTCATCAAAGTCCTTCACTAATGCCTTATATTAATTCTCCTGCCCACTGCCAAAACACCCAACTAGCCAGTGCAGTCTTCAGTGGAACTCCATGTGCTACACAAGGTCATGTCAGATATGTACAAACTGTGGTCAACCAGGACACAACGGTAGCAACATCACATTAGCTGGAGCTTCTCCATCAGCAGTTTTGTCTGAATGATGTTGAATGCACTAGAGACGTCAGCAACAATATCCTCTTCCTGCTACCCTGTTTTTCCAGATGAGAGTAAGCTCCATTTCGTATATAAATGACAGCATCATCCAGCCCTATATGGTCCTGGTAGGCAAACTGCAGAGGTTCCAGTGCTGTTCTGACCAGGGGTTGAAAGTCAGCTAATATAAGCCTTTTCATGGTCTTCATAATAAGTGAGGTCAGAGCTACTGGTCGGTAGGTATTTAAAACTTTTGGTTGCACTCTCTTGAGGACTGGTACAATGTTTGTTTTCCATGCAGTTAGATCTCTTGATTAGGCACTAATTAAAATAGGCAGAAAAACTACACACAGTGGCCCAGTGGACTCATTCAGTACCTTAGAGTTAACACCACCAGGTCCAGCAGCTTTGCATTGACTGAGCTTCCATAGTAGTTTCTTCACATAGCCCACTGTGAATGTCAGTCTTGTATGGGTAACTGGAAAGTTGGAAGAATTATGGGTGTAAGTCATTGTAATAAATAAAATATTTATTTTATTAATGTAATTTGTATTTGTATAAAAAGAAAAGGGAAATGTTTAGGAAATTGTATTTTCAATACATAAATTACATAAGACGCAAAAAAAATTAACAGTTCATACTATGATTTTTATACATTGTAGTTCTTGAGGCTTTAATTTTTAAAAGATAAATGGTCAAATTACAAAATAACCAAAGCTTTTAACATTGCACTTAATATGGCACAAAGATACCACTTTATTGTAAGCCACATTATTGTAAGCATTAATTTGAGGTTAGGTGGATGGTGGTGTTGGTTTGCCAAAATTCATTTTTAACATTTACAAGACACCAAAGATTAAATCACCTAATAACATCCTAAAATATCTGTTATTAAATCTTGGCTGTGTGTTTAATGTAAAATTATCTTCTTATATAATATGCTACCATGGCTGTTCATGTGTCTGTCCAGGATTTTAAATCACCTGTAGTTCGCAAACAGTTTGAACTATTGACCTGAAATTTGCTACACATATACTACGTGACATCTTCTATCCGCGTTTGGGGTGATAATTGACCTCCAAGGTTATTCTTCTTTTTATTTTATTTTATTGAAGAATCAACTCTCAACAGTGGTCAGCAGGGCGGCCGTGCGACGCATGCATACGGGTGCCGTTCTCATCCCTGCCACCTTTGCTGTCACTTCCCCTACCTCTTCATATCTTAAATCATTCTTGAGGCAGATTGAAGACTTGAGTGCCAGCTTAAGTGAAAAATTAAGGAAAACATACTGACTTAATCAGTTTTAATGCGAAAAGATGCCGACGAAAGAAGCGGGCTGCTAAGGTGGAGAAAAGAAGAGCTGCTCACGAAGCAGCAAGTGCATCCACCTCTGAGCAAACGAATGGTAAACGTACAGAGAAAGAGGATGAAAACTATAAGTTAAGTGTATTCACTGCACATTATCATGCAGTACGCCGTTACTGGTTATTGAATAAAACTAAATCTTTCATTTTCATGCATAGTTGTTTTCCTTTGTAATGATCTAAAATAACTTTAGAACTACACAACAAAAACTTGTACTGTATATATTGCATATTTGTGTATACATTAATAGAATTAGAGTAGAGGAATGAACACACTGCATATGATGAAATAGTTAATACATAGTGTAGTCACTTACTGTATTTAATAAATTACTCCATCTCAATAAAAGTGTTAAAATATTATGTTTTTAACTATGAACAAGTGACCTTAGTATAGAGATTCAATTGAACTAAACCATATTCTTATGGAGCACACTAATAGTTAAATAAAAACACAAAATAATAAGCAACAAAAACACAAATATAATGTTAAACCCAAAAAAATGTACTAAAAATGAGACTAAGATGGTGGCATCCACATTTTTTCACCTTTTGATACTCTACCAAAGCACTCATGCTCACCTGTTAAACTCTCTTATTTCCCTGCTCATGTCAATGACATGCCGGGTCTCTGATCCCAATCCTGCCTTCTATAGTGTCTGTGCCCCACCCATTTTTATTGGTTGTCTGGCAATATCAATTGGTGGGGGAAAGGGAAATAAAAGGCAGATTCAGTTATTCCTCTTTTGCTTTAGCATTGTCTGATTTACAAGAGTTATATAATGTATTTCTTCTTATTTAATGTTTTGGTGCCTTCTAATACACTATTTTTGACATTTTGACTTGCTTTTTAGATTTGCCTTTCTGACACATTTTTGGATATCTTTGCCTGATTTTGTTGTCTTGCTGGTGTGCAACCTAGCCCCTAAATTGTTTTTTGAAACAAATGGTTTTACAATGTTGTTGTTATTTAGTACTTGAACTATAATCTTACTTTTTACTTCTTTTATTCCTAAAATAATTGTGTTATGCATATGTATTTAATGCACCAGTGTAATTCAAATTACTTTTACTGCATGTGTAAATGTATCTTGCTAATAAAGTGATTCCATTGCATCGCACTCTGTAATCCCCTAACATCACAGCAATATGCGGCACCATCTTATACTCCTTTTTCATGGCCAGAAAGGCAAACTGACAAGACAAACAACCCTTAAAGTCATTGTCAGTCAATGCACTACTGGCACTTGAACAAGTTCACTGCCAGTCTTGTGGTATTCCCGTGCACCATTATTACTCCTAGACTGCATTGGGATGATAATATGCTGCCACATCTCTTAAATACAAACAAGCTGAATTCCCTCCATAATAAGATGCTCAGATTGTCATGCATGTGCGAGTAGGAGGACATTGTATGGACCAAGCAAAGGTAATTCCACGCTAGGTCAGGGGGTGGGGGGGTGCACTAAACCTTCTCCTGTTATCTCTACAGACCAGCTGCGGGAAAATCTGTCTGACTACACATTAAACCCGTTACAATAACGGGCGCTAGAACAGTAGTGCATAAACATTAGTAGGAACAGTCTATATTAAATGGCAAGGGACCTTGTATGTGGCTGTAATATGCGTCACTGTATTGTGTGCCTTTAATTTTCTCTCTCAGTAATACTGGTTTGTATTTCCATGAAATGCCTGTAATTTTGTCTGACAGTAATACAGTGGAACCTCGGTTCACGACCATAATTCGTTCTAAAACTCTGGTTGTAACCCGATTTGGTCGTGAACCGAAGTAATTTCCCCCATAGGATTGTATGTAAATACAATTAATCCATTCCAGACCGTATGAACTGTATGTAAATATATATTTTTTTAAGTTTTTAAGCACAAATATAGTTAATTATACCATTGAATGCACAGCGTAATAGTAAACTAAATATAAAGACATTGAATAACACTAAGAAAACCTTGAACAACAGAGAAAACTAACACTGCAAGAGTTCACGCTATAGCCTTACGACCTGCTCGCTAAAAACACTTTTTTAATGAGTTTTAAACACAGGGAAAAAAATGAACATTTGAAAAATCCGTAATTTAATAAACAACCAAGAAAAGTAAAATTGCAACAATGCACGCGCGCGCCTGTGTGTGTGTGTCCCTCTCGCGGGCCTGCGTGTGTATGTGTGTGTCTGTCTCTCTCGTGTGTGTGTCTCTCTTAACCACGCACCTCTGTGTCTCTGTGTGTGTGTGTCTGTCTGTCTCTCTCTCTCTCGTGCGCGCCTGTGTGTGTGTGTGTCTCTCTCTCGCGCCTGTGTGTCTGTCTGTCTGTCTCGCGGTCGCCTGTGTGTGTGTGTCTGTCTCGCGCACGCCTTTGTGTGGGTGTCTGTCTCGCACGCGCCTTTGTGTGTGTGTGTCTGTCTCGCACGCGCCTGTGTGTGTCTGTCTGTCTGTCTCGCATGCGTCTGTGTGTGTATCTGTCTGTCTGTCTGTCTGTCTCACACGCGCCTGTGTGTGTGTGTGTGTGTGTGTGTGTGTGTGTGTGTGTGTGTGTGTCTGTCTCGCGCGCGCCTGTGTGTGTGTGTGTCTGTCTCGTGCGAGCATGTGTCTCTCTCTCTCTCTCTCTCTCTCTGCACAGGGAATGTGTAGGAAGAGACTGAACACGTGCCGTGTGGCCCCGCGCATGCGCACTTCACCAAAGACACACAGGGGTTTTATTAAAGAGGATTCAGAGCTGATGACATCGCTTCCAGCACCCAGAAGAATGTCACTTCCGACACACAGACTGACATCAAAAGAACATCACTTCCGGTCTGATCCTTTAAAGCCTCCATCTTTGCAAACCCTCACCAGTTCTGTTTTGGACTCAGTATTGTGAACATCTCAGTGCTATTCAAAAACCCTTGTACAGACAGGAATATTATATGGGTGGCTGCCCCAAATCTTTTTAAGTGTGTCGAGTCTGTTCATTCATCACAAGATATAACAAAACATCATTACCCCGATACTACACTTTAAAGTATATCAGTCTTATATAAATTTTATTTCAGAAAACAAGGAATTGTGATCAAACAACACACTCTTACAGGTATCCATCTCTTTTAATTAATATCACTAGAAGTATTTTGCAGGTCTTTCAAAGCAGAAGACACTTGGCATGCCAATGGTTTCTTTACTGCAATCAAGCATAGGTCATGAATGCAGTTGTATATACTGTCTTATTGTTTGTTTAAGTATTTATTGTGCAATATGTACTTTATTATTAATTGATTATGCGAGTGTTGGTGATATGCTGTTGCTTGTATATTGTGTTTTCTATGCTATTATTGTTATAGGTAAGCCTATAAGGTAAATTCCTTGTAACTATATTTCCTGCAAAGATCATTCAATCAAGATCTCTGGCTTCTGTTCCTCAGCTCACCTTCATTGGAAGGTCTGTCCCTACTTTATCAAGTCTTCTGAGACCATATGTTTGATAAAGACTGCACAAATGTTGACTTTGTCTTTCTAACAATAATAATGCACAGAAGATTAGTAAAAAGAAAGCTGACAACTTGGTGAGATTAAAAACAATAATGGAAATATCCAGGCATGTATCCTTTTGTACATTAGAACATTAGTATGCTAAATAATTAAAAAAACGTATGTTATTGTCAAAACAGTGTCCTCAATTTGGCCAACTCCTTTAAGCACTCACCATTACCATTCCATTCAGGATGACATCTTTCCTACTTTTATCGATATATTAATAGCTGTTGACCATGATGAGCACATTTTAAGGATCAATCAAGGATCAATCAATTGGCTCATTTTTCTCCTGTGTACCAGCTGAGAAAATTTTGATTCGCTGATGTGTCTGAGGCTGTGAGTAATCATACTGCTGTTCCCCATGCTGCTATCTGCTTTCTGGTGGGATTTCGCCAAAGGTGCAGCATCTTTCATTCACTTTTACTCTCAACATTATGCACAGCTCTCAGTCACTAACCTTTGCACATGTAAGAACAGGTGATAAGTGTTTCTTTTCTTTGTTTCTAGTATTTTAGCTGTGCACAGGCACTTAAGTTTCTGTTGCTATGAAGCTTGATGATCTGAGCATTGCTAGACCCACAATGAACTCACACCTTATCTCACATGCCTTCATCTCCATCACATTTCACATTCTATTAAAGTGAATGGAAATGGCCTGAGGCTACCATGGGAAGTTTCCTCCTGAAACCCAATCTGTTTTTGCATCCTCAACTTATTTTTTTCTGTTTAAATCAGCAGGAGTACTGGACTGTTGCCCACACTGCTTGCCTGAACATTTTTTTTCCATTATAGTTTATCATGCTCTTTACAACGCTCATACTGGCTGTGCTCAATCAATAAGATTTTTTTTTTCTGACAATGCATATGATGAGTTCCGACAAGTAAATGCACATCCGGAGATTTAAGTTGATGTAGATACCCATGTTTAGAGGCTAAACAAATGAATTCCCAATTCATTCTGGCATGATGGATGTCCTTGAAGACAACCAAGTAAAATCATAACCGCCTGTGGTACCACTGCTGAGGGGATAAATGAACAAAGTGAGACTTCCATTGAAGTTCTTGTGTCTGTGCTGAGATTTTCCCCAACATTTTTGCATTGGCTGCTGGGCCTTCCCATCCCTGACTTGTGTGCTTACAGCCACTCTTATGCTGTCTTATTATTTCCTTTGTGAGCACCTCATGGCTGCCAAATCTGCTGACATAATATGCAAAAAATAATTATAGATTTCTGGGTAAATTATTTTGATGATAACAGGAAAATGACAGTTGGTAGATAATGATGGTTCTCATTAAAGTATTTTTAGAACATTAGAACACTCTAGACGAGAACATGGCCATTCAGCCCAACAAAGCTCGCCAGTCCTATCCACTTATTTCTTCCAAAAAAACATCAAGTCAAGTTTTTGAAGTCCCTAAAGTCTTACAGTCTACCACACTACTTGGTAGCTTATTCCAAGTGTCTATCATTCTTTGTGTAAAGAAAAACTTCCTAATGTATGTGCGAAATTTACCCTTAACAAGTTTCAAACTGTGTCCCCGTGTTCTTGATGAATTCATTTTAAAATGACAGTCTCGATCCACTGTACTAATCCCCTTCATAATTTTAAACAATTCAATCATGTCACCTCTTAATCTTCTTTTGCTTAAACTGTATAGGCTCCGTTCTTTTAATCTTTCCTCATAATTCAACCCCTGTAGCCCTGGAATCAGCCTAGTTGCTCTTCTCTGGACCTTTTCTAATAATAATAATAATAATACATTTTATTTACATAGCGCCTTTCCCATGCTCAAGGCACTTACAGAATATAAGAAAGAACGGCAGGGTATACAGTATATAGCATAGTACAAAGCAAATAAATAAATAAGGAAGATTAAGACAGTAAACAGACAACATAATTGATGGTCTAGCACACACACATACAGGTTACATGAGCATCTTCACAGAGAGGTAAACTGAGAGAAGGGTAATAAAGTCAAGTAGAGCTAAAAGCCTTCCTGAACAGATGAATTTTGTGTTGTTTCTTAAAAGAATTTATGGAGTCAGCTGACCTGATTAATTTCGGTAGGCCATTCCAGAGTCTGGGCGCTATGCTGCTGAAGGCCCTGTCACCCATGGAGTGTAGATTAGTGTGAGGCACAACAAGATTACCAGAATCAGAGGACCTTAGCGGGCGGACAGGCACATAGTGATGGAGAAGGTCACTGATGTAGTTTGGTGCGAGGGTATTTAAGGCTTTGTAGGTTATTAGTAAGATTTTATATTCGATTCTGTAAGACACAGGGAGCCAGTGAAGACGGAGCAGGATGGGTGTTATGTGCTCGCTGCTGCTGGTTCGAGTAAGGACTCTTGCTGCCAAGTTTTGAATAAGATGGAGCTGTGATATAAGATTAGAAGGGACACCTGCCAACAGCGAGTTACAATAATCGATACGGGATGTGATAAAAGCATGGACAAGTTTCTCAGCATTAAAAAAGGAGAGGAAGGAGCGAACACGGGATATGTTACGGAGGTGAAAGTAAGAAAGTTTCTTAATGTGATTTATGTGGGCGGAGTAAGAAAGGGAGGAATCAAAAATGACACCAAGATTCTTTGCAGTAGAGGCAGGTCTGATGAGATCACCGCCAAAATGGACTGAGAAGGAGCTCATTTTATTAAGTTGCATTTTAGTCCCAATTTGCAGGAGTTCAGTTTTGTTGCAGTTTAATTTTAAAGAGTTCTGCTCCATCCAGGTTTTAATTTCACTAAGGCAAGTTGTGAGCTGAGAAAGCTCTGATGAAGTTCCACTTTTAACATTGAAATAGAGTTGAGTATCATCTGCATAAAAATGACAGACCAGTCCATAGCTACGAATAATATGGCCAAGGGGAAGCATATAAATACAGAAGAGAAGAGGGCCGAGGACAGAGCCCTGAGGAACTCCTTGTGTGACTGGCACCGAGCTGGTTCTGCTGTTGCCAAGACTAACAAACTCTTGCCTATCAGTCAGATAGGACTTGAACCACTGGAGGGCAGTGCCAGAGATACCCAGCATGTTCTCCATTCTAGACAGTAGAATGTCATGTCTGACAGTGTCAAATGCTGCACTGAGGTCTATCAGAATTAATATGCTGGTTTGTCCAGAGTCTGCTGCCATAAGCAAATCATTGGTTACCCGTAGCAGAGCAGTTTCACAGCTGTGCCGCACCCTGAAACCAGATTGAAAGGGTTCCATCAAGTTATTAGTGGTTAAGTAATTGGTGAGCTGGGAAGCTACAACACGCTCAAGAGCTTTTGACAGGAAAGGTAAATGGGAAATAGGCCGGAAATTGTTAAGATTGTCAGCATCAAGACCAGACTTTTTTAACATTGGGGTTACAGAAGCGATTTTAAAAGTGAGCGGCATAGAGCCAGTGTCAAGGGATGAGTTTATTATTGTTGTAGCAGTCGGGATTATGGCATGAAGGCAGGATTTAAGTAGTGTGCTGGGAATAGGGTCCAGTACACAAGTAGTCGGTCTCATCTTACAAAGCAGGTCATTAACAAAAGCAGAAGTGACTGGTGAGAACTTAGATAAGGAGCTGGATGGAGTGGGAAAACAGGGAGAGATATAAACAGATGATGCATTTATGTTAGTTGAATTATTTAGATCTTTAATTTTATTACGGAAAAAGTGGAGGAAATCCTCACAGACTTCAGTAGAAGAGGTAGTTGGGCCAGATGCAGGTTCGAGTAGTTTATTAACTACAGAAAACAAAACCCTTGGGTTATTGTGGCCACTTTCTATTATTCTATTATTCTAGTGCTGCTATGCCCTTTTTGTAGCCTGGAGACCAAAACTGCACACAGTACTCAAGATGAGGCCTCACCAGTGCATTATGAAGGTTAAGCATAACCTTGTTGGACTTGTACGCCACACATCGTGCTATATACAGTAACTTAGCATTCTGTTAGCCTTCTTAATGGCTTCCAAACACTGTCGGGAAGTCGATAGCTTAAAGTCCACTATGACTCCTAAATCCTTCTCATAAGGTGTACTCTCGATTTTCAGACCTCCCATTGTGGATTCAAACCTAACATTTTTACTTCCTATGTGTAATACTTTACATTTACTGACATTAAATTTCATCTGCCACAAATCCGCCTACGCCTGTATGCTATCCAAGTCCTTCTGTAATGATATAACGGATTCCAAATTATTTAGCTTTACAAATATTGTTTAAAACCGCACCTGCTTTAATTTAACATATTATTCTCTTCCAGTTGATTTATATTTAAAAAAAAAAAAATGTTTGTCATTATTAAACTTTGGAAGCCATACACTGTAGAAAAATGGCAATGGAAACTGAAAAGAAAACAGCAGCCTGACCAAAAGAAACATGGCTATAAATAATAAATGTTACAGCACAACATAATTTTACTGACCACCTATTTTTTCAATTTTCAAACTACAACATGACAATGCTGGCTGCTTTAAAATTAATTATTTAATGTATGTTATACTTTATTGATGTTTGACCTCTTTCTTTATTTATCTTTACATCACTAGGCCATTTCAAGGCAAAGCAATAACACCCAGGCTGAATTTTTAGTAACATGACCTTATAGAGACTAAGAGGCTCGACACATGCAGTGACAGGCCTCCCAGAACAAGTGGGTGGTCCAGGTTTAGACAATATTGCGGCGCTCATCCTATTGAATGGTATTGCTTACCCAAGACCCCATCATAGTGCCTCCTCTGGCTATATCCTTTTGGAGATTGTCTTTTTCTTAAACATAAGCTTTTAGACGGCTTTCATTTATATGGGATGCCAGGTATTCAGAGATTATGTTTCAGGATACTGGATCACTTTCTCTCCAGCATAATGTAATGCAACTAATATTTGAGATTACTGGCACAAGAAAATTTGTTATCGACAAACAAAGCTTGCTGTGACATGCTTAATGCACATACATGGAAAAAGTCTACTCAGACTGTAAACTATATAGGAACAATAATGAAAACAAACACATTCATGTATTGTTTAACACAGAAGTAAACAACACAATCTGTTATCACCAAAGAGTTAACTCAATGATAAAATTTCTAAAAGTTATAAATATGATTGTTTAAAAAAACTACTGTTTTGAAAAAGGGTTTTTAGGCAAAAGTGGTAAATGAGATTAGACTGTGAGCAGAAGCAGCTAAATTCAGAAAATGAATGTATTCTAAATGGTGTGGTCCCTTTTTCTGCATGTTTGGGCTAATGGTAGGTAACGCAGAAGTGCTGCAAAGTCACTGAGCTGACAATATGTGAATGATTGTGTAACGCAAAAATGAAATAAGACAATAGTGTTACTAAATTTCTGCAACAGAGCTAGATGCTAGTATCATGTTTATGCAAACTGAAACCTATTTAAGCAAAACAGAGCAAGTGCTACACTACACAGAGACTATACGAATTTAGGACAAACCAACATACAGTATAATACGATCTTTTTTTATATCTTTGCTGTAGGTGATCCACATCCACACACCATAATTAAAATCATTCTGAATAAGTTGCAGTAGGAAGTAGACTGACTGTGTGTACTGAGGGACAAATAAGCTTGGCTCTTTGTTTTTCAGAGTGTTCAGAGATGTCTATTATTAGAGGAACATTCTCAATACCAAGGAGAGAAGGGTATTAATAGACCATCTCTAACCGGGGAAGTTCTGGTATCTTTTTATATCTAGAGAATATTTTAAATACACAAATTATTAATTATCTTGTATAACCAATCGCTTTACACTTTAATGATCTCATACTTCTACTGGTACTGTAGGTGTTTCACATCCAATCAGGAGCAGACATGGCAAGGGTTAAATATAATTCATAATCCTTATATAGTCATCTTTAGTCAATCTTGACTGAGTGCTGGGCATAATACAGTTTTAGACAGAAAAACAAAGGATTCTGGGATACTTGGTATAACTGTAATATACAACATAGGCACACAAAATCTTCCACACTACTCCAGCTGATTACCATTGCCCTTTTTAAAGTAGAGGTTAATGACACAAGAAAAATAAGTCTCTCATTTCTCATTTACATGGACAAGTATTGAAATTCTCTTGTGCTCATGTGACTGGTTAAGCTTCATTTAGCATATGCAGGCAACAAAGTGGCATGTTTTATCGATAGATGAAAAATAGCAAACCACAAGGGCAGAGAGTAACAGATTGTAAAATTGACCTTAAGTCAGAAAAAGACAGGGTCAAAACCAGCCTCCATTACAGTACAACTAGGAAAATCAAATGTTGTATAGAACGAATACCTGCTAGTATGAGTTACTTGAAGCAGTAAACTATGGAGACACCAATCAAAAGTAGGATGACTTCACAAGATGGAAAACATTAAACCAATAAAATAAAAGATTAATAATGCAATGATACAGCACGCGGTCACACCCACCACACAAGGAACCACCTCAGGATCCCAAATTAGGACCCAAGTGCAGCCATGCAATGGGTGATACCTCATCACCACACATAATAACACCTTAATAAATAGACAATAAATTTGGGATAACAATGCATTATTTAATTCTATGCTGGGATTGGTAATATGATGAAACATGCACCTATTGGTTTATCAGAATGTATCTACTAGATGGGCAATGCTATTCTGAATCCCATTATCTTTCCTCTGAGCTGAAACATAAAAAACAATTAAAATAAAAACAATAAAAAAAATCAGATAAACAGGAAATTGAATTTATTTGCCAGAAATCAATATTAAAAATTGCACTAGACTTTCAGATAGTATCTAAAAACTTGGAGAAAGAATTACCCACTGGTTCTGTCAACCAGTTTAGTTTGCCTTCTTTGGTAGCTAAATAATTTCTGACAATGGCCTTCTTACTCTTTTTGAATTCTCCATTACCTGTTTTTTTGCCATTAAGGTAAGTTATATTCCACCAGTAATGGAACTTGTGCTCTTCAATGTATCAACCAATGAATCAATAATTAAAACAATCTATTTTCATGGTCAGTGAATCTTGACTCTACAGAGCAATGATATTGTGCTGTTTCCCAGTAGCACTTGGGACCTATCAGTAAGTGACAGTATATTTACAGCATATGCAATCACAGACATAAGCTGGGAAGTTTTTTGCTTGGTGTCTTTTGCAATTCTAATAGCATTATTTTCTCAGTACCCTTTGAAAGTACCAATAATGACCAACTTTAGCTTATTTAACAACTTTTCTTTTGTTTCTGCATCTATTACTGTTTACAATATAAACAGGCAGACCAGATCCATTGCAGCTACTCTAATCTTTTCTCCAAAATATACCATTCCTATTACTATGCCTCTGGTACTAAACCTAATAAATTTCTATCATTTAAATTGTGAAGAAATTATGATTTTGCATTCATCTCATTAAAAAGTAAAAAGCAATTAAGCTCATTATTTACCACCTTTAAATGAAAAACAGTTTTTAGAGATCTACTCCAACCTTTTCACTTAAACCTAAATCTCTGAAAAATTAAACTTCTTTGTAAACATTTTACCCTACCCAGGTTAACAGAGCGGGGAGGCACTATGTATGAATCTCCAATTTCATTGACTGATATGAAGGTGGTTCTCAAGTCAATGATTCCCTTAAGTCACCAAGTCCTGGTGGGCTGCCTCCAGAACTTCTCAATCTCTCTCTCTTTATCTCAGCCATCTTTAATCTTCTGGAGTACCCATATTTGCAGATGTTGAATACTATTATCTCTTCATCCAAACAATATGCCCCAACTAATTCAGGTATTTTATAATTACAATGCTTCTTAAATGCTGCAAAAATCCTGTGGACAGCTCCAGCAACTGCCCTATCTGTCCCATCATCTATAACACAAAATTATTGGCAAAACTCATAGAGAGGTGTCTGCAACAAGTTGTTCACAAGTTAATCCACCTGTATCAAACTGAACCAGTCTAGATATATTACACTGCAAACAGCATCCTTCGTTTGCTTTATTTCTTAGACAAGGCTCTTCATTTATCAAAACTGTTGTTTCATTTACTCTCTTGATAAAATTAACTTGGGCTACCTATTGCTCGTTAAGAAGCAAATGGATAATGATGGTAACGTCATCAACATGATTTAAACACTGTACTCCTTTTCTACAGCTATAATTCTTACCAGTTTGATTATGTCTTGGCCCACCCATATTACTAAAGGTGCCATATAGGGATGCCCATTCTCTCCACTATCCTTCAATTTCTCTCTCTCTTTCTCTCTCTAGACCCTTGCCACCTTTATTTTAATGATTTAAGTATCCACATTTTGGTAAATGTCTTTCACTGGCCAATTTAAATTACATATCTCGGTCAACATATTTCCTCCTATCATTGAGTTCTCAAAAGTACCCATGATTTGCTAGCTTCATGGATTTGCCTTCATTTGCCATTTTGCTCCAGCTTACCCATGATGACATGACTTGGAATTCTACTGTGCCTTTTCACTGCAACCTGTGTGCAACTGGCTGGATCCTCACTCCCAAACAAGCTCACTAACCCAACATCCAGTCTTGTCATCAAATGTAAGAAGGTGGCTCTTTGATGTATCTCTTTTAGCACCTTAAACACTAAAACATGATCATCAAATCTGGGACCCATTATTTTGTACAGTTCCTAGGTATAGCACAATATGGAGAGGCATTATGTCTTGTGCACAGCCTGGCATAATTTCACTTAAACATTTCACAATTTAGCTTGGCTCACTGTTTGCAGCCCTATCCCTTTCCCAAATGGTCAAGTTATGGAACTCCAACACTCACAGACATTTTCAATGACACTGTGCTTGGAACCTTCTAGCTTATAAATCTAATTTAAATATTCCCTCTTCTTCCTACTTTTTCTGTCTACAGCTAAGATCTGTTCTCTCGACAAGTGGGCTTCAAATATTCCTTTCTCTTCTCTCTCATCCACTTCTTACATTTTTGCTCACTCTATCCACCATGACGCCTGTGGTAACATTGAAGAGAATTCTCTGTGAGGCAGTTTTGCAAGCCCTTGTCAATAACCTTAGACAGGCAGCATGAATTAAAGTTCACTGCAATCTTTACCATGGGACTTTATTTTTAAAAATATTTCTCTTCCAAAAGCCCAAATTAACTGCATGTTCAATTCAAATATGTCCACTGCTTATATATTATTACTCACCACAAACATAAAGCTGTGGCCAGTGCTGAGGACTGTTGTGGTCACTATTGCTCACTTAAGGCTCTTAGGATTCTTCTACATATGTTCTGGAAATACCCACGCATGTTTACCTTCTGGTCTGCAATTTCCAGTTTTCTGTTTTCGATTGTTTCTATTAACTTTCTGCTTTGCCACAAATCTTTCTCCTTTTAGACATATATTCCCTTTCCTTCTATTATTTCCAGTAGAAGCTGTTTTTCATGGTTCTCAGTTAAGCATATCTGTCTGATCCATTCTACTCCAATACAGTTCTGAATTGGTGAGCCTGCCACCCTAACATGGAGAGTAAGCCCTGTTTGAAAACCTCATTTCAGACGCTTTTTACTTCATTCACTATATAGAGCTCTTGACCACAGGAGATGACAGGAATGTTGACTGACCAGTAATTTGAAATTCCACAAGCACCTCAACTCTTACTTGAAAACAACAATTTCTTTCTTGTATAGTCCAAAATCACACAGGGAATGCCTCAATGGGTTTAACAGGCCCTGTTTTTGACAGCCCCCCAGCCTTAACTACCTAAGAAGACATGAAAACTCTCTCCAAAAATAAAACCCTTGTAGGAAAAAAAATGGAAGAAATCTTGGGAAAGGATAGATAGGCTGGGTGTGCAATGGGTTTTTAAAAAAGAGGTAAATACTATACACAAAACAGAACACAAGTAATCCTTTTCACAGAGCTAGATGCCCAGTCTGTCGTTGCCATCTTAGGAATACAATACAATAGTACAAATTACAAGGCACAATGCAAGAATAGATTAGAAAATGGAAATAGCAAAATGGAATACAAGCTCCTGCCTTTGTTTGGTAAGTATGAAAATACAAATCTTGCTCCACAAATGCAAGGATGAAATAATGCACAGTAGAAGCCCCCAATTCCAAACCTCTTTTGGCAATTTTCACAAGATACCAAGAAGTATTAGCTTTTACAAAGTCTTCAAAGTACATGCAAATACATCTGGCAGACTTCCATAGCTCTTCACAAGCAAGAACAAAGAGCTGATCCTTTGTTTTACATTCAGGAAGGAAAGTGTATTAATCACCCTGGATATGGGGCTCCATTATTGAAGCACCACGGAATAGAAAAGTGTAGAACACCACCACGGTCTTCTAGGCCTGTCACTGTCCCTACTTTCCGCATGACATTGAAGAGGAAAATATGTAGGTTTTTGTACATTTCTGACCAGACCTTATGCACTCTTGCAGTCATGCTACTACAGATATCTTTAATCACTGCGAAGACCTCAGCCACAGAAACAAACACAATGTCAACCAATGTTTCCAGTACTGCCTCATCTGTGGCGAGGATTTCCACCTTTCCAGGAAATTCCCATTGAGGTCAACCTTTTTCCACTCTTACTGAGAGCAGTCGTGAAAAACCTTCTTCTAACCCTTCCTGGTTCTTTAACTGTTTTTCCACAAACTATGAGTCCCACAAAACTACTGCAGCTGCTGCCTTTTTTACCAGATGGTACTTCTCAGTTAAATCTAGAGACCTTTTCTGTTAACAATGAGGGATTGTCTCTTTCTTCAGCTGAACAGTTTTCCATGCCAGAGGTGTTCATCAAAGGGTACTAGGGATGATGCCATGAACAGATACCAATAAACTTTTGGCCACAGTGCCATGCAATTGTCTCCACTGCCAAGTACTTCAACAGAGTCCATTCTAACTCTCTTTCTCTAACTTCTTTCAATATGCAAGGAAAACGTGCAGAGGTGGTAGTTGAACACAGAAATATCCAATAGTTATTTACAATGTTCCCTAGTGAGCTATTTTGGACCAAGCCTGCTCAGCATATGCTCCTTCCATGTGAGTGAACTCACAACCAAGGTTTGATTGGTTGACAGATAAGCTCTCTTAATTCTTAGAACCATTTTGTTAAGAGGTATGTGGTCCTGATAGATGACTAACCCTAAAGGTAGGCCTCTTCAAAGAATAATCCAAAAACACAATTATCTTGTGATATTTGTAAATAAACAAATAAAAGTGCAGTAGAACAAACATTAATGGGATTGATTAATGGAGTCAAGCCAGCAGGTTGTATCAGCCAGAGAGCATCTGATGGGTTGGTGACCCACATAACCCAGTCAGACTCAGCACAAAAAAAAAACTGTGTGTACCATCTGCAAGGCAAAGGGCAACAGCAGAGTGAAGTGCCAGGCTGGTGCAGACACACATAATAATTCCAGTCCTAAAAATTAGCATCAAACAGATAAAAGCTTTAAAAACAATTGAGCGCAGTTTTAACTTGCTAAATGCTGGGACAGCCTATGCATGTGATTTCTAATTTTTTTTAATACGAACATAAATTGCAAATATACCGAGTGGTTTCTTCTTTTGAAACAGTATTGCAGTTCAATGTTTCAGTCAGATATGTGCCCTGTAATTTCAAAATGCAGCTTTCATGTGGCTGCAAAAAGATGCTTTTGGCTTCTCTTTGAGTGAATGTAAGATAACTATTTTTTAATTTTAACCACTGAATTTGGACTGTTTAAGATTAAAAGATTCCCTACTGCTTGACTGTTTCTTCTAGAGGAAACCCAAAAGCTTATGTGAAGTAAGCTTTTCAATCAGCACTTTTGCATTGAAGTGAATGGAGAACAAGGCTTGGATTTCATTACAGGAGAGCTTTGCTGACAGACTGACTACTTTCTCTAAGAGAATAGTAACAAGATATATTTCCATTGGTCCTGGTTCAGAATGGTTTTAATTTAATGAGTAAATTATGGCTTTTGCAGTAAATCTTCTGTAAGACATTCTTATGGTGGGCATTTGGTCTATATTCACCTTTTTTCACATGGTTGTTTTAACCTGCAACATATTAAAGCAAACGTTAGACATGATCATAATTTAGATACTTAAAATATACAAAAATTAGTGCTGGTTTTTCAATATGGCAAGATGAAAATTAGGACCGGTGTCTACAAAGTATCAAACTACTAAAATATATGCAAGCTATGTGGTGTTGGTTTAAAAAAGGGAAAACATATTTTAGTAAAACTAACGTATATCTCCATAGAAGCAGTTTAATTAAATTTATCTTTGTTAGACAAGTATCAATTTGACAATCTGGGTTACGCAGATAGATTTGTATTAGTGCTTAGCTATTTATGCAGTAGTGGTCATTTAGTGCAAACAAACAATATGAGGATTTATTAGTTAACAAAAAAAAACATGCAAATCAAAGCTTATAATAAAATAGTTGTCAGCTCCTCCAATGCTTTCACTCTCATTGTTGGTCAGTTTTGAACTTTAAATGTGTGATAACAATACACTGCAAGCCTCAATGACCCTCTAATGCATTAATTGTGTTTTACTATAAATGAATGAAAGAATGATGACAAGAAGTTTGTATACTATAAGACACTGATTGGTACGTTTGACTGCAAGGATTGATATTAGTATGTTTTCATTTTACCTTGACATTTCTTACTATGAGCAAGATATTAATGAGGCATTTTAGGTGGTCATCAAGGGTCTTTATCTGCAGTGTATTTGTTGTTTTTAAAAATATATAAATATGTATTTAAGAAGGGATAATCATTCATATATTTTTCAATGAACAATATTACTCCAAAACTACTAACAAACAAAATTAGTTTAGTGTCATTCAGTGCCATAAATGTCAAAGAAAAAATCTAAATCAGGCAATTAAAAATTGAGTACTGTCAGTATCCCTTTTTACCTGACAGAAGCAGCACTGGTAAATTAATACCTTTATTTATTTATTTGTTTATTTATTTATAATTTTATTTTCATGAACCAGATTGATACAATAGCATTCTACCAATCAAACATATAATGACAAACAGATACAACCACTTATTTCAAATTAAATACAAAAAAAAGCAAAAAAAAAATATTAAACAAAAAAAGAAACTAATTAGATTCAACCACCAACCTAAAGAAAGATACAGAGAAGAGAGGCACTTTCTATTTTCTTAGATGAAATGATTAATAACATTATAAAGCCAATTACAGGCCCAGCATACTTATTCAAAAATAATATTAATTAATTTTTGTCATATGTTAAAAAAACATTTTGGACATATTCTTTAAGAGAGAATTAGCTTTTTTCTAATGTATGCAGTGTGGTACAGTGGTTAAGGTGTTGGACTTGAAACGCTGAGTGTTGTGGGCTCAGATCCCATCACTGAATCTGTGTGACCCTGAGCAGGTCACTTCACCCAGCTATGCTCCAATTGGAAAAACAAAAGAAATATAACAAATTGTATCTAAAATGTTGTAAGTTGCTTTGGAAAAAGGTGTAATCCAAATAAATAAATGTAAATGTAAATAATATAGAACATCACTTACCCAATGCGTGCTACAGGGTGAATTGGGATTCTTCTAGTTAAGGAGGATAAGTCTGCATGCTAGTAGTGTGGTAGTAGTGTGTCTATTACAATTGATTTCTCCAGGGCACTTTGATGTGATTAGGAGTGATTATAACACGGAGGATGTTTGAGAAATAAAGTATGTAAAGATTTTTTATCCAAAATGATGTTCATTTTGTGCATTCATTAAACATATAGCCTAATGAAGCTGGAGCTAGACTGAGACACTTGCAGATTGGGTCTTGCCCTGGTTACATTTTGGACAATTTTTAACAAGATAAATCTGATCGATTGAAGACTTTTAGTTGAATTATGGAATGCTTGGCATATATAGAACTAGATTGTATTCTGTGTATGGATGAGTTCCACTCACCTTCTGAGATGCCCAATGAAAGGTCTTTTTCCCGACGTTTCTTAGGATCTTTGAAGGGTAAATTCTTTAAAATATTTTTAGAAATTAATAGAAATCAGTATGTCCTCTAGGAGTGATACGATTGGGAGATGTGGAAAGTTGGGTAGGTTTAATTGAACAAACTTTCTAATTTGCATGTAAGAAAAGATACGTTTACCTTGAAGTTAAATTTGGAACTTGTTTATAAGATGCAAATATGTTTTCTACATACAAATCTTTAAGCGTCTTAATCCTTAGCAGTTTCCATGAGTTAAACACTGAGTAGGTCTGAGAAGGTTTTAAGAAGATGATCATTTTGTACAGGAGCAACAGTTAACCTTAAAATATGCCCTGCATTGGTTCAATATATAATTAGTGGACAAATGGGCTACAGGTGAATTGGTGATGTTTAGTACTGATTGGAGCACAAAGCAGGACATATAAGGAAGTTTTACAGCAGGATTTGATTTCCAAGCCTGGCTAGTATGCATTCATGAATTTCTAAAGATTTCTAATACTTTTATTTGCATATATTTCCTGCCTAGTAGTAAAATTAAAGATTAAGTAGTGCCATGCTGCCCTCTGGTTTAGATCCTTACAGAGTCGTCTTTTTAATGTGTAGCCCGTGCATGAATAATAATGCAAAAAGAGAAAATTATTAAATAAAAACAATGAACAAAATAGGTAGAGGAAACACTGATGAGGAAAGTTAGATATACAAGCAGGACTTTAAAAGAAATATTATTTGTATTAAATAAAACAATAATTATGCAATATTGAAAATATTCCTATATTAGATACTGATATATTATACACTCACCTAAAGGATTATTAGGAACACCATACTAATACGGTGTTTGACCCCCTTTCGCCTTCAGAACTGCCTTAATTCTAAGTGGCATTGATTCAACAAGGTGCTGAAAGCATTCTTTAGAAATGTTGGCCCATATTGATAGGATAGCATCTTGCAGTTGATGGAGATTTGTGGGATGCACATCCAGGGCACGAAGCTCCCGTTCCACCACATCCCAAAGATGCTCTGTTGGGTTGAGATCTGGTGACTGTGGGGGCCATTTTAGTACAGTGAACTCATTGTCATGTTCAAGAAACCAATTTGAAATGATTCGAGCTTTGTGACATGGTGCATTATCCTGCTGGAAGTAGCCATCAGAGGATGGGTACATGGTGGTCATGAAGGGATGGACATGGTCAGAAACAATGCTTAGGTAGCCCGTGGCATTTAAACGATGCCCAATTGGCACTAAGGGGCCTAAAGTGTGCCAAGAAAACATCCCTCACACCATTACACCACCACCACCAGCCTGCACAGTGGTAACAAGGCATGATGGATCCATGTTCTCATTCTGTTTACGCAAAATTCTGACTCTACCATTTGAATGTCTCAACAGAAATCGAGACTCATCAGACCAGGCAACATTTTTCCAGTCTTCAACTATCCAATTTTGGTGAGCTCGTGCAAATTGTAGCTTCTTTTTCCTATTTGTAATGGAGATGAGTGGTACCCGGTGGGGTCTTCTGCTGTTGTAGCCCATCCGCCTCAAGGTTGTGCGTGTTGTGGCTTCACAAATGCTTTGCTGCATACCTCAGTTGTAACGAGTGGTTATTTCAGTCAAAGTTGCTCTTCTATCAGCTTGAATCAGTCGGCCCATTCTCCTCTGACCTCTAGCATCAACAAGGCATTTTTGCCCACAGGACTGCTGCATACTGGATGTTTTTCCCTTTTCACACCATTCTTTGTAAACCCTAGAAATGGTTGTGCGTGAAAATCCCAGTAACTGAGCAGATTGTGAAATACTCAGACCGGCCCGTCTGGCACCAACAACCATGCCACGCTCAAAATTGCTTAAATCACCTTTCTTTCCCATTCTGACATTCAGTTTGGAGTTCAGGAGATTGTCTTGACCAGGACCACACCCCTAAATGCATTGAAGCAACTGCCATGTGATTGGTTGATTAGATAATTGCGTTAATGAGAAATTGAACAGGTGTTCCTAATAATCCTTTAGGTGAGTGTATGTTCATCTTTGAAGGTTACAATAAATAAAATGTATGTTTTACAGGTTTTAAGTTGCATATTATTATATCATCCATTTAACACTGAACGGGTCATCAGTCCATTGCAGGGCACATTCATGCTCAGTCATCAGGATTGTACAGATGTCTTTGGAATTTGATGGGAAAATGTAAGAACCTGAGGGAACGCCACACTGGAGTGGCAGAACAGGTAAACTACACATAGCCAGTGCCCATCCCAGGATTCAACCTAAAGATTTTAGTTTGCAGTGCTAACCATTGTAGTACTATGCCATCTAATAGTTACTATTATTAGAAAATACCTTTGCCCATGGCGACTTAAAAAATCACTTCACGTGAAAATAAACAACACTTGAGTGGATGACAAGAAACTAGGGTCAGACGTAATAGTCATTTTTTTAAATATTGTTCAGAAAATAAATTATGATTACATAATTATTGATTGATGCAAAATTACAACATCTTTCCTTAGATATGTTATTAAAGAGAAAGAAATCAGAAGTGTCAACCATCAGTTTTAAAATGTACGAGGGATGTTCAAAAAGTTTCCGCACTTTTACATTTTCGTTGGAAATGGTGAACGCTGGAGGAGTAGTAATTGGGCATTAAAAAGTTGGTACGATGCTCAGAAAATTGCCTCCCAAACAAAGGTGACTTTGTAGAAAGGTGATGTACTTTGTTTTTGAATAAACAGAGTTAACAAAAAGTGCAGAAACATTTTGATCGTCCCTCGTACCAAGTTATTTAAGTTTTTTTACTAAAGTATGAACTAGCAAGAAATAAAAAAGGCAAAACTCCAAAGCAGCAACAATGTATTTTACTTTCTACAGAAATGTTCTGCTGATTGTACTCTTAATTAATAATTTGAATCATCCTGCATTTTAATTGCACTAAATTTAATTTAACTTCATATTTACGTCAAACGTTTGGAGCTGAAACTTATGAACACTTGAATATTGATGCTAGTGACTCTGCTCTGTTGGGCGCTTGAGCAAGGCCCTTAACCTGCAATTGCTGAGCACTTTGAGTAGAGAGAAAAGCGCTATATAAATGCAAAGAATTATTATTATATTATTATTGAGGTATAGAATCGATTTTCTGGATTGTGTCACTCAGAATTAGAACAGCCATCTTAACAAATATAACACAACATTATCAGCAGATGGCATTGTGACACATTAGACGTTGTTGCTGTAGACGATTTAAGAACATAGGTTGTGCCTAGCCAGAATTGGTCCAGTGGCAAATGGCCAGAGCATGGGAACGGAGTCAACACTTAAACTATGACACCCCATTGGTTAAAGGGTACAGTAAGGAAGAGCAAGGTCGGCTTGAATATTGGGGTACACCAGTAGTTGCTTGTCTCTGCCCCTCCATCAACATCCATTCAGAGATCATGCCAGATTAAACATCTATTAGCTCAGAATCATATTGCAAGACTGAAAGTGCTACCTGATATCTAGGCACATTTGGTGCCTAGACTTCAAGAAAATCACCTATCCATCTAGACTTTATCGTTGTTTTGTCTCTGTTTATGGCACATTAAGAACCAGTTTAGAGAATATTATTGTGTATTGAGTAAACATTTGAACCTGATTTTCTGTTTGACATTGAACTTTTTCTAAACCATCTGGATCTACAGATAACCACAGACACAGTCAATCCTAGTTCATCCTGACGGTGACCACAAGTAGAGCTGCAGACTACAACTGCGTCTCAGAGAAAGGCTGGCAAGTGTAACTTAATAGAACAAGAGTCAAAGGTTTGGAGATACTCAGGCATATACAGACAATCCTAGGGAGTGGAAAGGGTCAACACTGGAACCTTCCCTGACAGAAAAGTGGGCAAATGTGTAAACCCCCACATCTCTAAGACAGGGACAGTAACCTGTGTGTAGTCAGTTCCCAATTATGACAGAAAGGTCCTCTGTTTGTCTTTTCACATTATAAAACTTTGTTTCCTTTCTACAGTCATGGCTACCTCTTTATTTGCATTTATAACCCTTGTAGTTTGAAATGTACTCGTCTACAGTTTATATGAACACTTCAGGATGGCACTCATAGATGTCTCTCGTTGCAAGTCATTTTGTGCCACAAGTACACAGAGGGCTTGAGCTACTACCCCATTTATGAAGACAAGACATGGACAGTGGGTTGTAAGAAATGTTTTAGAAGGGAACACGCTTTTCTTTGGAGAAGTATGCCAAGGGCACATAGTGGAGGTTGGGATAGGGTTTGGGAGGGTTATCTTTGAGAGTGCAAAGAATGAGGTCTCAACCACTGAGTATGAATGTGTTAATGTTAGCATGTACAATATTGTGGTTTTAGTTCTAAGGTTGCAATCAGCTTTCTGGACTTTGTCTCATTTTTCCAAAACCACAGGAAGCAGATAAAACTAATAGAAACAACCAATGAAGGCTGTGTACAGCTGTTGTAGAAAACAACTGGAAAGTATCTTGAACTGGAAGGTATCTTGACTATTTGCTACAATAAATAAAAAGAAATGGAACATGCATACTACAAATATATAAATAAAAATCACTAACATTGCTCCGGATCCCAACGGAAGATTTGGATAAGTTGTTTAAAGTTTGTTGTGAGCAGATTATACTAGTCTTAGCTCATTACAGACACAAATATATAATATAAAAAATAGACAAATGACTCAATGAAACTAAATACCCAGTATAAATTGAATGTAGCTAAGGAGCCATAAAGATGTTAGATGGCAATGGAATAAACAGAAGAGTTATAAAGAAACAATTCCAAACCTAGGGGTAATCAAGAGAAGAGAACACTAAGACTGCATGTTAGTAGTTGAGGTGTAGGCTGCAATGAATATGGTAAATGCAGGAAGAAGACGATATTCCTGCAGAATTCATTAGAGTTTTTTCCAAGAAGAAATGAGAACTGAGAGATTCCAATAATAGAACAATGTGTGTTGATGCTAATGCCAAATTGCCGCTCAGTAAGGTAAAGAGTAAAGCATGTCATATTATAAGCAAAATGCAGTTTGAATACAGAAAGCATCACATAATAAAACCTGAGTAGCAGGATCTCCCATGGTGCCCTGTAGGAATCAGAGGCACTGCTACAACCCAGGGGCACTGCCATCTAGTGATTCAGAGGAGATAATGCCCTGAGCACGCTTTCTCCACCAGTCATTCCATTACGCAAGCTTCCCAGCTGGTTAAGGGCACCAGCCATCTGCCACAATATATATGGAGCAACTAACTGCTTGAATGTAAAACTGCTTGAATGCCAGTCTCAAAATCAACTCAACACTCTATCACCTTGTCTTTTTCATTCTCACATTGCTTCACTTTTGCTGCAGCAGAAGCCTTTACAAAGACAGCTGACTAATCCAATCAGTGATTCTGTGACTTGCCAGCTAACTTCACAAAATACAGATAAGAGTGAAAAAAACCCTTGACTCAAGTATCTGCTTAATTAAACAGAGGCCTTACTGCAACAGATCATTACTTTTTTAAAGGGGAAAAATCTTGCATGTTGACCATGAATATTTACTGAGTAAACAGCTTTCTCATCACCATCGGAGCTACCTGCATGCCTCACTCTCTCCTCTTCTATACAGATTGATTATGGGTGGGCTAATCCAGTCTAATTATTCATCCATTTTTTGTATGTACTTAGATGGCCAGAGAGTCAAAAGGAAGCATGAGGTTGTGCCAGTAACATCTGATAGCAAGGTAGAAAACAGCCCCTACTCTTTTATTGCAGCGAATTCTCACATACTTATTCATTCACAAAATAGCAATTGAGAGTCACCAATCAATATATTCATATAGAAACCAGTTACCTTGTGTTACTTTATTCTTGATTATTTACTCAGGCCAAAACTAAGCTTTATGTTCGGAGTAACTTACTTTAGAAAAATTTTGTTCAGTTAATCTGTTACTTGCTAAACTTTAAGGGAGCTTTAAACATTTAACATTCATTACATGACTGTGAAGTTTAACCTCTTTCTATCCTTCATTTGTGGGTGCCAAAGGCCATTTTTAAACAATTCATTTCACTTTATCACTTTATATGTTAGAATCTTTACTCCATGGTAACATATTTTAGACCTGTTGACAGTTAAATGCTATGAGTTATTTATCTTGTGAGTATCTTGCAGCTATATTTTCTTCTGTATTTTCTTTTTTTTTTAGTCCTTACTCATCCGTTGAGTAGTTCTTTATAATTTCCATTTTAGCTTGTTCAGCTCCTATGAAGTATACCATCAACTTTGCCAGACTATTTCTGAACAGTTTCCTCACCTTGAAGATTATACCAATGTATTTAAGACTTTCTCACATCTGCTTAAAATTTGTTTAAGTAAAATGAAATTTAATAGTTTTAGCTATTGTATGATTGTTGTGCCAATACCCATTATGTTCTGACGACTAAATCCTAATGGATTATTAACTTACATCTGAACTTTACCTTGATTGACATACAGTACTATAAGCACTGTGAGGCTTGTTGTATCCATCTTTTTAAAGTATACAAGAACAAAATGGCTTCTTCCAAGGTGAAATTTAAGCATTTATTTCATTACACAAGCCATTTGTAATGACAGCATAACCGTATAGCGACTAACACTGGTACCTGTCTGGTTACATTTTGGCTCACAGTATGTGTGGCGATTGCACATTTTTCATATATTTGCATGGTTTTTCAGAGCACTTCATTCTCAACCTACTTTCCAAAAATGCACATATTAGGTTGATGTGTGATTTTAATTTAGCCAAAGATGAGAGAAGTGTCTTTCAATGGACTGGGGATTGTGCTTCTTTGCACCTAATGCCGTCACTCTAGGCAGGAATGTCCAGAAATCCTTGCTTTAAAAGAAGTCAGATAATAGACGTTTTATGCACTAATGGGTCATGTTAATATTAACATCTTGGTGTTTAGTCAATTGCTTTTTTCTTAAATTTTCTTAATTATATAGAAGTAACAAACTACTTTATGTTATTTGGCAATTCTATTGCAGGAGTTTTGGCAGGTTAGGATGATTTATAAAAGCTAAATATGTAAGCCATAGTACACAACTAAAGTAGCACTACAATATACATGCATTTTATCATTCCACATATGCCCCTCTCTGATTTGTCATCTTCACATTTGACTGACACTTGAAGGCAAAAATATAAATTCATAATACACAGTTAGAAAGTTCCAGTTATTATTGTAAATGATACTTGATTTCTTTTCCTTGCCACTGATCCACAGCTTTCAATGTTACTTTTTCTTTCATGTGGGTACATTTTAGAAAATAGCTTTCTGATTCACACCAAGCTGGTGGCATTGGCCCAAACAGAAAAAGTCTGAAAAATGATTCTGTCTCTTGAGTCAGTTGAAATTTTAAGACCACTTTGCTGTCTCTAAACTTTCAACCAGAAACTACTGTTAAACAGTTTATTCTTTATACTTGTAATAATATTATTACCAAATTTACAGCAACTTTTCTGTGGCAGAAACAAATAACTTAAATGCCGAGTATGTAAATTACTTTATTTTGATTACAGTAATATTCCTTATGTATAAAACACACTTTTTGGATTGGCAGCCAAGGAATTGTATGATTAGGTGGCATGTGTTATTTGACAAAGCATATAATGGTATGAAGTAAGGTAGCTAGAATATATAGGATAGTAGACTGCAATGTACCTGTGAGTTTAGGTAGAATGGGGAAGGCAATGTAGCTAAGAGTGCACTCTGGGAGAAGGCTGGGTGAATATGACTTTGGGAGAATATAGTGTCTAAATGTACTAAACTGGAAACCTAAAGTTATCATGAAGTAGATTATAACAGGTTGGAAAGTTGCTTTATTTTGTGGGTATTGCAGAGAGGGAATTTTATAGTTTTTAGTTTTTGTTCTTTACACTCCACACAAAGAATAAAAAGATATCTTCAGCAAAAGCAATGTAAGTATGAAACTATAAAACAAGTAACAAGAATCTGTAAGAGCTTTGGAGATCCATCTTGGACTTGCCATTTCTGAAAAATTGGCAAAGATAAGGCTAAAAAAAACAAAAGCAGGCTTGTGCATCAGAGAGACTGGTGTGCTCTCATCTGTCATGAGTCTCTTCTGACTCCATTGTTTTGTATCTTCTTCTATAAAGTCTGGAGATGAAGATTAAAGGAGAGCCCAACATTATTTTTGTGAATTGTAGCTCTCCTGACTGTTAAAGGTAAATACAAACCTGCAAGTCACTGATCAACTCTTAACATCTTTCCACAGTGTTTCCAGTAAATTGGCTGCAATAAGTGACATGGTCATACTAATAAAAATATAAATATGCAGGCCTGCATCTTTATGTTGTCTTTCAGAGGGATGTGCGAGTCAGCAGACATTTAAACTTTCAGCCTGTTTATACAAAGCTGAAGAGACAACACAGTCAGTTGTATGAAAGAAAATATTGAAAAAAGAAAAGTCAGTTAAAGAAGAAAAATCCATTATAAAAAAGAGCCTACACTACAAAGAAAACTATGCTACTTGGTTTTGGTTGTTTTTATTTGATTTGTTCCCTGATTGTTTTTGAAATTTTCAGTTTTGCATTTAGAGTATATTTTCCTACTTCCTGTGTATTTTATTTTTTGCCCTTTCATTGTTGAAAGTTGCATTCCTGGCTTTATTTATTTTATTTTTCACATTTGCTTTCATGTTTGTGTCCCTTCATGTCAATCAATAGTTTTTAAGTACAATACAATTACAATTTATTTTTGTATAGGCCAAAATCACACAAGAAGTGCCACAATGGACTTTAACAGGCCCTGCCTCTTGATGCCCCCAGCCTTGACTCTCTAAGAAGACAAAAAAAAATTCCCAAAAAAAAAATGGAAGAAACCTTGGGAAAGGCAGTTGTGATGGCCGGCTGATGTTTCAACCCTCTACTAAAGAAATCAGCCTTTTCGGAGGATTACATCCCCCGGGACGCTAGATGGCAGCTCCCTTGGATGGAAATGGTTCCTCGGCTTCCCGCTGGGCAGTATGGGACATGGAGTCCGTCACTTCAGCCCCGTTGGGTGCCACCAGTGGGAGCTCACTAGGAACCAGGGGACTATTACCGTGATGCTAACCCGGAAGTACTTCGGAGTCACAAGGACGGAAACCTGCAGTACTTCCAGGATACTTGAAGAAGGCGTTTGACCTGGAGAAGGAATTCTTCCAGGTCATGGACTTTAAAAGGACTGTGGAAACCCAGCAGATGGAGCCGAGTTGGGAGGAAGTGTGACAGAGCTGCTGGGAGTGGAGGATTGGTTATTGTTTATTATTGATTGTTGTATTGATTTATTATTGAGAATTGTGGAGTGTGCGATGCTTTGTGCACTTTATTCAAAAGAATTATTAAATATTATTCTTGGTGCTTTTAAACGTGTGTCCTGGACGTTTGTCTGGTAGGTTCAACGGGTCAACATCGCCTCTAGCGTCCACACAGTTCAAAAAGAGACCCCTTTTCAGGTAGGTTGGGCATGCAGTGGGTGTCATAAAGAAGGGGGTCAATACAATACACAGAACAAAACAATATAAAAATAAAAAATATTACAAGTACGGAGCAGAATTTAACAGTACATGATATCACATAATATGATTTGGATTTGTTTAGAGTCCTGGAGACCTCAGCCATCAAGCTGCCTCCCCCAATTGGCCATTCTGCAGCTGAGACAGCACTGGGCCAGCCAATCCGATGAAAGGGCCCCTCTACCCCACGATTCTTGCGATCCTCCATTTGGGATGACTTTACCTTAGGCAGGCAAAACAACTTGGCAGGTGGGCCGTGGCACCAAGTGCCATATTTGAGTACCGAGAAGAGAAACAGAATAGGTGAGGGTTAGTAAGAAATTATATCTATCATGTTACTTATGTTTTAGTGCTGATGACTAACAACAACAAGTGCCTTTTTGGTGAGTTAATTTGCATTTACAATACTCAGATAAACATAACTGAACATGGAAAGAATAGACAAGGTCCTCACTGGGCACCCTAACAGTAAGTAAATCTGTCCGTTACCCTACAGAGTAGTATAACACTTTTAAAAATAAACATTCAAAACCCAACTAAGTAATCTAATATAATACAAATTTAACATTGGACCATAATATTTTCATGCCTTGTGGGACATACACCAGATAACTGATTTATAAAAATTTATGGTAATATTTTAGACTTGTTGGTCATGCAACACACTTCAAAAAACAGATGATTTGTGTTTTCTGTACTAATTTCTGAATAATTATTAGTGCTATTTGGCAAATTACTATAATTATTTTTCATTCTTATCTCACATAGTTATACCAAGTGTGCCAGGTAATTACATAGGGATTTGTTCCGCATGTAACGTGAGATAACAGTCCATCTGCATTTTTCTCAGAATAAAGCCTTCAGGTTGGGACCTGTCGGACACTATACATTAAATGGTTCCTTGATTACAAAGTAACAAAGAAGAAAGGAAGTGTACAGGTGTATTTTTAGACCGCATAAAACATGAAAGTAAAGAATTGCTGCATGTTTTGAGTTAAACAAAAGGACAGTGGCCCTATAGTGAGAGGTACACAGTGAAGAAAATCATAATCAATAAGGCAATGCTTTAAAAAAGATCTAAAAACAGCAAATGTTTACATATTCAGTAAATCTAAAGTATAACTGAATAAAAGCATTACAAATTTTATATTATTTATTATATAAAGCAGACTTGGGGAGCGGGCGGCACGGTGGCGCAGTGGTAGCGCTGCTGCCTCGCAGTTAGGAGACCCAGGTTCGCCTCCCGGGTCCTCTCTGCATGGAGTTTGCATGTTCTCCCCGTGTCTGCGTGGGTTTCCTCCCACAGTCCAAAGACATGCAGGTTAGGTGGATTGGCGATTCTAAATTGGCCCGTTTGTGTGTGTCCTGTGGTGGGTTGGCACCCTGCCCGGGATTGGTTCCTGCCTTGTGCCCTGTGTTGGCTGGGATTGGCTCCAGCAGACCCCTGTGTTCAGATTCAGTGGGTTGGAAAATGAATGGATGGATGGACTTGGGGAGCATGGTGATTGTTTGTCCTTCATATCGTTTCTATAGAATAGATGTTATCCTGTCCTAATTTTTTCCATCTTTTTACTGTAAACTGTATTCTTTCCACTAATGCATTGGCCTTTGAAGTCTGTTTTTGTTCTGTTATTTCTACCATGCTACATGTGTACATTACAATCATCTTAATGTCACATTCTATTTTCTGTTCACTTCTTATTTAAAAAGTAGGCAGTATTTTAATTTATCAATAGTACATTACTTGTTAAAAATCCTCATAGTAAAGTGTCTTTTTCCCACTAGGACTTCTATAGCTGGAACTAAAACAATATTTACTGTATATCTTTTTGTATTTAAGCTGTTTGTATAGTATTACTAAAATGTGGGATGAAGGGAGAGATTAACGTGGGCAAGTACACACTTTTACAGAGTACAGGCACTTTTCGATTTTCAGCAGATACACACCAGGCAGTGTTTGCTGCATACTGGTTTTCAAGAGTACCGTCAGCATGCATTTTCTATCTCCCTCTACCACTCTTCCATCTCATTCTATCTTAATGTATTGCTCAAAACACCCCCGCCCACTCTTTGTTCTATTTTTATCTTATCATTACACATGAAACACCAAGAGGGATAAAGGTTCTGATCGAAGGTTATTGTATCACATCGATCAACATGCAAGAGGGACCCCACCTCCTCTGATTCTCAATTGAATGTAAGTGTATTCTGGAGGTCGAAACTCCAGGGAGAACTCCCCCCACTTTACAATTTATTAAATCAATCTAAAAGAGAGTACTGGTGCTTATATATATCTTCTTAAGGCAAAGGATGAAGGTGATGGTAACCATGATTAACTCAGGAGAACAGAGTTAGACCTGAGTTGGCCCTATGGGTAGAGCTCAGTTTGAAGAATTGACAATTTAAATGTTAAAACTTGTGTCACAAAGGAGAAAGAACATTTTTTATTATTTGCACAATTTGTCATCCTGTCTGAGAGGACTGTACTTGGATGTAACCAGAGCTGAGTTGAAGTTACAGTGAAAAGCCACCCAATTGTAAAATTTATAGGACTGACTGACAAGCTATCATGGTGGTAGGCAAAAGAACAGCCAAATGATGGTAAAATTAGGCAGGCCAGAGAAATTGTTAGAAAGGGAGAGACAAAAAAAATCATTGTACAGCAGAGAAGGCCAACCAAAAAAACCATACATAAACACACACACATTATTCATAAACTCTAAACCAGAGTTAAAAACGCTCAGTCCCTGGTCTAATATCTTTTCTCTGACTTCAATTGCAAAAAAATACCTGAGATTATAAAAGGATTGTTTCTTTGTTCAAATCCACAGATACCAAGAACTGCATGTCACCATTTTTTAGAGATAGGATGTGATAACACAAGCTGTAACAACATGGTCATGACCATGCAGAAATACCAAAACAAGATTGTGACCATCAAACAGACAGCCGAAGATGTCATCATCAGAGTAATGACAAAATACTGTAAATGATTACAAAAACAAGGTTTGAATAACACAAACAATACAAAAAAAGATGTTCTAAACCCATTAAATCCTTTTCTAAATTTAACTAATTATTCCACATTGCCTTACCTTTCTTATTTTTTTTAAATAATGCTAGTAGCAAACCAAGGGTTAAAATTACTCCAGGTATTATCCATTGATTAAAATCCTAGTTATTGTATGTACTATACAACATATTTTTTGTTTGATTATTTAAAGTTAATTTACAGAATAGTTGGTTTCAATCAGTTTAGTAAAATTTTATTTTGTGAGGGCTTGTGATTGTTTGTACCTATCTTGGAAATTATTGGGGTTTAAAATAAAAGATCTGTTTTTTATTGTTGACATCTGAATATTTTAATTCAAAGGACACACAATGTTTTAACCACCATGTATTTTGACTTTACATCTTGATTAGTTTTCAATATGCCAATTTCTTTCTTTCTTCTCCATTTTTTTCTACTCCTACACTGATACTTTTTTCTACTCCATTTTTTTATTTCCATCTACTTTTTCACATTAACTACATTTTTTACCATTTACTTCAGTTTTCCCCTTACCTCCTCTTATTCATTCTGTTCCCCAGTTTTAATGGTCTGCTTTCTTTCTTTATTTCATAATCATTTTGGACCTAAGTTATTTTATTGTAAATAACTTTTTTGCTCTGTTATATTTTTTATCTTATTTTTATTCTGGTCCTACTTTTATATCCTTTCAATCCAACTTTATTTTATTTTAGCTCAGTCTTCTTCTATTGTATCCTCTTTACTTTACAGCTGTTCCCATGTTCTTGTTTCAGTCGCTTAATCTTTCCGCAGTTTGCTTCACTTTCCTCATTTTGCCATTTTTTTCTCCCTATTTTCTTTGTCTTTCTTAAACACGTCATTCACTCTCATTTCATGTATATCTTGTTTTTCTTTTCTTTAAATGTCTGTCCCAACTTTTTCTTTTTACTATTCTAGCTTTGCTTAATATCTCTAGCAGTTCCTTTTTATTTTAACTCTGTTTTCACTTTACAGTTGTCTGTTTTCTATTCCGGTCCCTCTGTGTTGCCGTTCTGCTCCACCATCACCTGATCAATGCATTATGCAACCACCTGTGATGCATTTTAATAATTTCACTAATTTAGGGAAAGAACTTGTGAGCTGCCTTGCTAGCTAACCTGCTAGGAGCTGCCAGAAAAAGGCATTCAGGTAGAAATCAACACACACATTCAAGGAAGGGCGGAATGTTTTGAAAACGTTGGACAACAAATAATTCATAAAAAGATTTTGATTTGAGACAGATGGAATAATATTCGTAACACATTTTGTATTTGCTCCATTGATGTGGAGAAACCATTCACTGTTTGGAAAAATGAAAGTGTTAGTAACATTACTTGTAAAATGCAACTTTGCAATAGAGGTTATTTGAGTATGTAACAACCAACCATTTCTCAAAATGTGTGCCAAACGTTGAATGCTCTTACAACACATGAGGTAATACGCAGATACATACATTTCCCCAACACTCCATGTGAGGTCATGTTAAAGTAAGCAGCATTCTTGCAAATTAGTATGTATATCAAGATCATTTCATTGTCCCAAGTGTGGAATAGCACACATATGTAAATCACAAGTGATCACATCATCAATATACAAGTTGTCATGGATGCAAAACTGTATTGTAGCAGCCATCATATTACCCTGAAAATAATTGGGTGAGAAGGGGTGAAAAGTCACACAGGTTCAAGAAGGTAGACTCACAGAACCTGACAGAAGATAAGGGGGTATCACAAAGAGAGGCATGGTACGACATGGTAAAAGATGATCGGGAACACAGGAAGAGTGAATGCAACCTTAGCCATGACTAATTTCAGCAGAAATGTTACTTTATGGGGCTCTTTCTTATGGCTGTGGATCATTCATTGTTAAAAAAAATATTGTCTGGCTTTTACTTTAATTCAGTATGTGTCACTTATTCTGTCCTTCTCAGTGCTCGTTACAGTATTATTTTTGATGTTATTGTACAGTGCCAACAATTACCCGCAGCTTTGCGCAATATTCTACCTTATTATTTTTTTTCTTCTTTTAATATTACTATTATTATCATCTTTTTGGTGTAGCCTTAACATTAGTATTAGAAAATTACAAGTCATCATTATGGTTTCCAAGGAAATTACAAAATGTCATCATGAGTACCACTTTGAGGCTAGGGGTGCAGTAAAATAATTACATCATTCATTCTCAAACTTGTACTCCTAGCTGGGAGTAAGTGTACGATGCTTTATAAATAGTTCTCATTTTCAAATTCTTATCCTAGTCAGACGTTTAGTGCAATTCCTAGGAGTAATTCTGAGACACTTGAATAATACAGACATCCTCAAAAACAGGCCATAACCCAGGCAGCCAGACCCCAAAACACATGAATCAGGCATTCAGGATTACATAAACCCAGAATTAGACACTAGCTCAGAAAATGTCTCAAAAACGCAAAATTTCCCTTCAATGGAGAGGAAACTGTTCCCTCAGCTTAAAGGAAAAGGCAAACAAATAATCTTTACAAAGGAAGAATTTACAATATTCACAGAAACAAGAAAAGAGAACAAAAATGGAAAAGAGCCCAATTAGGGCAAAAATGATTTGTCTAAAATGGCAATCCAAAGTAAACAACTCCAAAACCAAAAACCAACAACAAAATCCAATACACAGTAGCGAAAATTCAATAAACCAAAACACATCAATACAAGACTCATAGGAAGGTCTTTACTCCACAAATTTCAATGACATTATCCTGAGATCATCTTCTCAATGTCAATAAAAGCTGAAGGCAGTCTCAAGTAGTAATGTGATTGAGGTTCCATCCAAAAAACCCAAGGAATATAAACAATACATAAATAATAAATAAAAGTAACAATGTTAACAAAAATTGAATAAAAGCAAAAATATATAAAAATAATCATAAAAATTGCAAAAATGCAATAAGACAGAAAATAAACATAAACCAGGGAACAAACTCTGCCTGTAACATAACCCTGAAGATATGAATTCATCTTTAAAAATATATTGTAAACATAGACATTCTCAGCTACTTAGTCTGCTTTGTTTTAAAAACTGGAGTAACTTGGCTGAATGTCATCTTCCCCACAGTATTCTTTTTCAACTTTCATTTTATTTCTTCTATTTCAGATTCTGTTATACTAGCCTCCCACACACCTCTCCAAGATTCTTCTTTTCATTATGTGGTTACACCTTTGACATTTAGCTGTCCAAACTGTTGAAAAAAGTGGAAAAGTGGCCAGAAGATAGCTGTTGGCAGGGGCACAGGCAAAGTTTAAAACTACCAGAAAAGACAAAATTTCACAAGATATACTAAACCACTAAAGTCAAAAAACCATTAACAAGAAAGTCTGCACCAAACTAATAAACATTTTTGTTCTAACCAAAAAGAATCAGCTGTAGCCCTACACATTCTTTTGAATATCCCAAAGCTCGGATAACTCTGCCTAGTACAATGCCATCTCATATACTGTATGAGGGCCGAGGCTGAAATATGTCACATGACTTGTGTGTCACATGTTCAGCAGCAGACATAGTGGCAATAAACACTCTGGCTATGAAAAGCAAATATAAAAGTGCTGCATCCATAAATAAAACCTAAATGGCTTTGAGAAACATCATTAAAGCAATATAAATAATGTGTAACTACAAATACAGAGTAAGAATGTTAATAAAAGTGCAGAAATGATTCCTAAGAAACCAAATCCCATAATCATGACCAGTGCAATCTTTTGATTTACCAAACTGCAGTTTAATTCTTGAATGGTGTCTTTATCTAGAGGCAGACAAAAATAGAGGTGTAAAAAGAGCAAGAAGAACACAGATTTGTAGAAGCCACAAAACTGTTTCAAGAACTGTGGTTCCCAAGACATAAAAGACTACATAAACACCTTAAACATTATGTTAATGTGAAAATGACAGCTAATGTTAATGAGGGCATAGACATGTAAATAAATCTTCTGCAATCTATACTAATAAACGGCAAAGCCCTCACTGACTCACTCACTGACTGACTGACTGACTGACTCATCACTAATTCTCCAACTTCCCGTGTAGGTAGAAGGCTGAAATTTGGCAGGCTCATTCCTTACAGCTTCCTTACAAAAGTTGGGCAGGTTTCATTTCGAAATTCTACGCATAATGGTCATAACTAGAAGCTATTTTTCTCCATTTACTGTAATGGAGTTCAGCTGTAGGGGCGGAGTTTCGTATGACATCATCACGCCTCTCACGTAATCACGCATTACGTAGAAAGCCAGGAAGAGCTACAAAACGCGCTTTAGAAAACATGCATTATATAATTAAGAAGGCAGCGAAACAATTAGAAGCGAGTGAGTGACATATAAAACCATATTCAGCGGCTCACGTGAACTGACGCAGTGCGCAGACAAAAAGTAACAGTTCCAAAGAGTGCTGAACATAAACCGAATTACACTGCTACACTCAAATAGATAAACCACACCCCGTGGCACGATAGTAAACCATTTGCCTGTAGCGCCCACGTCCGAGGTTCGATTCCCGAGAGGGGATGCACTATGTATGTATGCGCGCTTCTCGATTTATTTTAACCTCGCATCCCCTTAGTTTGAGACGTATGAAAACGCATGCGGTTAACGCAGAAAGACAGATCACCTATTCACCTATTGAAGCTTCATGAATAATGGATACTTTATTCGCGATCAATGATTGTTTTGGTAAAGCCATACTCAGTGTATTCATTAGATGAACGGTAAAAAAGTAAGAGCGAGGGGACGGTAACTTACTGAAGCACACAAGCAAAACCACAATAGCACGCGGGCTCGATGTACTGACTTGCGCGATCACATTCCAAAAAATATTTCTTTTCAAGTTCTATTTAGTCCATATGAGTCAAACTCAAGGCCCACGGGCCACATCCGGCCCGGCGTGTAATTATATCCGGCCCGCGAGATCATTTTATATACTGTATTATTGTTATTAATGGCCCGTGGTATGGTATGTGTATATATGTATATATATTTATATGTATATGTATGTATATATGTTTATATATATGTGTGTGTGTGTGTGAGTGTATATATATATGCCAGCAACACTCATGACAATGACAAAACAATTATATTGTCAATCATGTTACGTTATTATTAAAATGTTTCCTTTTCTTTTTACTTCTCTGCTGCCAAACGCGGGTATTTTGCTATATATTTATATATATATATATATAGATAGAGAGAGAGATGACAACAACACTCATATCAATGACAAAACAATTACATTAACAATCATGTTACGTTATTTTTAAAATATTTCCTTTTCTTTTTCATAACTTCTTTAACACACTACTTCTCCGCTGCGAAGCGCGGGTATTCTGCTAGTTTTCAATAACTTACAGAGAGAGATAGGAGTACTTATTTAGTATCGCACAAACAGAGCAGCACATTGGTGCTCCTTCAGGAGCATTGAACCACCATGTTGACGCACTCACTTCTTTTGGGTGTGCATATAGTAAATCCAAATACAAAGAATGACATTTCAATTAAACTTAAGACAAGCCAAAAACATTCAGAAATACATTGCCTTTTTTGCCTGCTAAATGGAAAGAGTTAATCATCGTGGTTATTGCAGAGCACTCTACTTAGTTCATATTCATATTCAGTGAGCCACCATATTTTCTATCTTGTTTGTTAAAAACAGATAACATCAAAAATGCAACCAAAATTGAAAGAAAAAACAACAAAGAAAGAGGAAAAGAGAGGAAGACACACAAGATTACAGCAATCAACAGTTTTTCCACCCCTTTCAGTTAAAACAAGATTACATGCCTGAATACCTTAATTAAAACAAGTCGGAGTAAATAATCTTGTTATGTAGTTTTAAACTGGATACAGGCTGTCACTTTATTTTATAATTGTTTTTTTTTTACTTGAAAGAAAAGTCACATTTTTCTTATGATTTATTTTTGAGATTACAGACAAAAATATTTGGTGAGCCATTTAATGAAGCAGAAAGGTTCAGCTAACAAGAACTGAATTAAAACAACTAGCTGAAGAGAAAGCTATTAGCCAATGTAGCACTCTAAAACAAAGACTGGCCATTTCCCATTTATGTTATTTGGACTATACTGGGATTCAAAAGCAACTCCAGCTTCATATCAAGTCAGCAGTTCCATGGGTGATGTTACCATATCTTGGATTGCAGCTTCCATAATGGTAATTTACTTTACATTCTCCAAATATATTTTTATAACTACTTTAGGATGCAAAGATAGAATTATAGAAATTTTTAACAATGGTTAGTGTCAAACAGATCTAGTTACTAAATAGCATGCCCTTTGATAACTATTTTTGATAAGAGTGCTTGCAATTTTAGATTATGTATTTTGTTTCTCTTATACATATGTATGACTGTGCTTTTATTTAGCCTAAGCAATCTAAAAATTATATTAAAAACATCTAACCCAAATTTCTTCTTATTGTATCCCATACTGTGTTGAAAGGTAGACAGAGTCTTGGCTGCAGTAGTCTAAAGACAACAAAGACAATAAAGTTTTAATGAGAAAGAAGTTGTGTCACAAGGCTCACGCTGACATATCCTTAAAGTTATTCACATCTGGATATTCCTCCATCAACAATTATTAGCCCATCTTTTCATTACAAACTATTCATATAAACTGAACATTTTGTGGTCATTCATGCATAATATCTCTCAATTTTATGTTTAAGGCAGGTGTACATAAATGAAAGAAATCTTTGGGCTGCGTTGCCTGTAATAAACTGTATCAATCATGTTTCCTTTTTTGATGACAACCAAAATTAAATAAATCTGGTTTTATGAAATTGCTGCCTGGAGTAATATTTGGCTGTGAGCCACTAGTTAAAATGCTATAGTGTTATTTTAGGATCAAATGCACTCGACTATGACCACATTACACAAACTATGGGATTAGTTTTTTTATGTTATTTGCAAAATCTGGACATGATTATATAAAATATAAATTAAATAAGTTATTACAGATATTATTGCAGGTTAGTTATATAGTATTGTGTTTTAAATTACTTATTCCTAATAAAATGACCTTTCAAGATTTATCTTCTTTCAGCAGATTTGTCATTAGTCCCAACTTCACGCTGGTCTCCTTAGGCATTTTATTACAGTGATACAGTCCTTTGCCGCAGCATAGCAATAAAGGCATTTTCAAAACGACAGACACTCTTCTTGAGAAAAGGATTTTATAATTATTTTTTTCATTATCACAACATCCCAATCACTTTAATATTATTCTTGAGTGCAATAAACAGTTGTGATACTTGTAATTGTGTACTGTCAATAATATATACAGTAAAACATTTTATTTTCTATAACTCGAATTTAAATATTCGTCATTTCTCTCTGCATAACTTGTTATACATAATGCTATAGCTTGAGCGCTATACAAATTTTAAGCACAGATTCAAATGATGCAAAACTTTCCTTCATTTCTATCATAGAACCTTGAACAATTTACTTTTTCCATTGTTTCCTTACCACACTTGCCCACCCTATAACTACCAGCAGAAGTTCTTCATACACACTCAAGCTCAAGTGATGGGCCACAAATGGAACCAGTTAGTCTGTTTTCTTGAGTTGCCGTCAAAAATCCACGAAAAAACTTACATCTGCTCAGTCCTTATTTGCTGGAATTAACATTCTGGTTGGAAAGTGCAGCAACACTTCCAAGAAAAGTCCCATTTCCATAGTGTAGCTCACGTATAATAATACTTTTTTTTTGCAATAATGAGCTTTAATCCATCCAGTCTGACATTTATAAATCTACTTTTCCCATTACAGAATCATGAGGATCAGGAGCTTATTCCAGGATTGGACTCCAGTCTGTATTTTAGTTTTTATTGTATTTCAAGTTTAATTTTTTTCTCCATTAATTTAACCTTATTCCTAATTGTGGTTTTTGAAATCATTTGAATGTATTGGCTATATGCAGAGTGGAACTGCATAATAAAACCAGTATCATAAATTGTAATTTGTACTGTACATGTGGAAAATGTCCACCGAATGTAATGTTTTGTTTTTTTTAATGTGATCAGCAAAGATGATGTGCCATGATTGTTGGAACTAGATGGGTTGGTTTGAGTATTTCTGTAACTGCTGGAATTTTCATGTACAACTGTCTCTAGATTTTATTCAGAATGATGATGAGAATAACAAAAAATATCCAGTGAGCAGCAGTTCTGCGGATAGAAATACTTTGTTAATATAGAATTCAGTCTGGTTCAAGCTGACAGAAAGGCAATGATAGCTCAGATTACCACTCTGTACAACTGTGGTGAGCAGAAAAATACTGTATCTCAAAATGCACAACATGTCAAAACTTGAAGTGGATGGACTACTACAGTAGAAGACCACATCGGGTTCCACTCCTGTCAGCCAGCTGAGGCTACATTGGGCACAGGTTCACCAAAAATGGATAGTTGAGGATTGAAAAAAATATAGCCTGGTCTGCGGAATCTCACTGAGGCACACAGATAGTAGGGGCAGAATTTGGAACCAACAGCATGAATGCCATGCACCCACCTGCCTGTCAACAGATCATACTGGTGGTGTAATGGTGTTGGGAATGTTTTCTTGGCATACTTTCAATCCCCGCTTGAATGCGATGGCCTGTATGAGTGTTGTTGCTGACCGTTTGCATCACTCCATGGCCACAATTTACTTATCTTGTAATGGCTACTCACAGCATGGTAATGCACCATGTCATAATGCAAAAATCATCTCAAAGTGGTTTCATGAAATGATAATGAGTTCAGTGCTCTTCAGTGGCCTTCTCAGTCACCAGGGACCTCATGCATAAACGGTGCGTACACACAGAAATGTTTCCACGTTCATATCGCGATGTATAAAACCTACACTTGGCGTAAAGCCACGCACCTTTTCCACGGTACCTCATACCCTGTCGTATGCAAGTTCTCCGCAGACCAGCGGCACACAGCATCAAAGCAGTGCTACTGTTCCTGTGTGGTTACCCTTTATTTCTTAGAATGACATTTCTGATGCGGCTTTATAAATACACTGAAACGAACCGCTTATTGTTTATTAGTGTAATGCATCTGATTGTAGATTACCTGTAACAATATACTAGCCCAAGGAATAGCCATAGTATTCCAAATACCATAACTGCTTTAGTGTTGTTACTCTAACTGCACCATCTTCTTCTTCTTCTTTTTCTTCTTTCAGCTGCTACCTTTAAGGGTTGCCACAGCGGATCATCTTTTTCCATATTACTCTCACTGCATCACTCGGAGTATTTATATCACTGTATCTGAGTGGGGAATCACTCAAATCAGCAGCTGATCAGAAAAAGAATTATCAGTATACAGCATCAAGCACACGCTGCCAAAGCCACGACAAAATGTTTCAAAGCCTTTCCTGTACGGACCTCGCAGTTCAGAAACAGTTTCATCCCAAGAACTATAAATGCACTCAATCAATTGCTCCTTGTAGAACTGTTTGTACTTATAAGTACAATTACCCCACTGTAAACTTGCACTACAGTTATAATATTACACAGCCTGCACCACTTTATAAAGCGCGTATTTACAAATGATGACGATATCATTTTTAAGATGAAATGCAGCAAAATATGTTGATTATATTATACAGATAAAACTTTAACTTCATTTAAATAATCTGTACTGTTAATAATTAAACATGTGAGGACGCGGTGCCACAGCGCTAGCAAGTTCACGTATTGTTCCTGCCTTGCACTGTATATTTACTGAGGCTGGCGCGACACTGGAAGGATAGATGGATAGAATAATTAAACACGTACTATGAAGATATTTCAATGTTCCTTAAAAGTTTTGAAAAATCGTCATTGTAAGCTTACAACAACAACAACAACATTTATTTATATAGCACATTTTCATACAGAAAAATGTAGCTCAAAGTGCTTTACAAAATGAAGAATAGAAAAACAGAAGACACAATAAAAAATAAAAATAAGCTTACAGATGGCTTAAAGTCTATTACAGAGCTGATTGTATGGCGATTGGGTATTTGGGGAAAGAAAAGTAACGACAGGAATTGGAGGTTAGTACGTTTGAAAGAGACAGTACTGCTACAATTAAGTATTTCATCAAAGGTCGTGCATGGCGCAACAGCATCTTGTGTGAGACACGAACAATCACTGCGCCATCATGTACCCATGTTTAATAACATGCTGTCATTCCAATCATCATGAAAATGATATCACATATACATCTCAGTATTTTAATTATTCAGAGAGCAGTAATATCATGAATGTAATGGATTCTGCGTCCTGTCAGAGAAAGAGAAAGAACGGAAGCACGTAGTGAATCACACACATAGAGCACATTGAAGATCAAATACAAAACAAAGCATTTAACGTGCTACTTTAGTTACGATGGGATTTGAGAAAGTAGTAAATTAAATGAATTTAAGATGAAGTTTATGATGTTCTACTTTAATGACAAAATAAACTACATGATTAAAGTGGAAATTTCCAGATTAAAGTTGACATTTTGTGCTTTTTTCCCACTGTGTGCCTATTTTTTTTTTGTCTGTACCATAATAAGCTCAGACGGTGGGCTACAACTCACCTTTTCACGGTGACTTTCATATGTGACTTCTTTTTTATTTTGGCACTGTGTGACTTTGTGATCTTGAGCTTTCGAGTTTCTCTGACACGCTATGTCATTCGATCAACTTCCTTTTGTTGTTTATTCCACTGTTTAAATCAACAAATAGTATGTTTTCCTTTGCCTCCACTTGGTATTCGTTGAAATTCTTATATTTTCCCCCGTTCTTATCCTATTGTCTTTTCACAGAACACTGAGCTTAAGGGCTATTTATATTGATTTGCATATTCAAAGAGGCGATAATTCTGGGAGGAGTTTGGGCGGGACAGCACGCGCGTGCACGAGCATTACTTTTCACGCTGACCGGGATTTATGGAGCAGAAGAACGTGGAAGTTGGAGTACGCACAGATTCCTGCATCTGGATTTTTCTGTGTGTAAGCACATTTCGGCTTTTGTGCTTACATCATGTTATAGTGCGAATTCTACGCACAGCGTTATGCATGAGGCCCCAGATCTGAATCTAATAGAACACCTTTGGAGTGTAGTAGAATGGGGAGATTCAAAGCATGAATGTGCAACTGACAGATCTGCAGAAATTGTGTGATGCAGTCATATTAACATAGATCACAATCTCAAAGGAATATTGTGGAATCCGTGCCATGAAGAATTTCAGGTTGTTTTGAGACCATTACCCAGTATTTGTATGGTGTTCCTAATAATTTTCTCAATGAGTGCAGCATAAAAACATTGGCAAAGCAAAATGGCCCAGATGGCAATGTCATCAATGGAATCCTTAAAAGTGTCCAAAAAAACAACCAAACAAAGCAAAGTTACTTATATACAAAAATTAGACAAAAAGAAAAAATACTTGTGGGAGTTGCTTTGCTTTTATTCAGGAAAAATATCTACCAATTGGGTAAGCAATATTTAGACAAGATTTCTTAAAGTAAGCTATAAAATTGTAAATACAGATATTTTGATAAGTCACCAATTCCTACCATAAGGAAAACAAGATTTAATGTCATAAAATGAATACTTTTCACTTGCTTAGATTTCCTTGTTTGCAGTGTTTAACTGTGTCTACTGGAGGAATCTGCCAACAGTGGGATTGATTTGAAAATAATCAAATTGCTATGATTGGGACACAGATTTTGTCTTTGTTGTCAAATCAATCCAGTTTTACAGTGAAAAAAATCACTCCGAAGCTGCATTAAGTGAACCCCATCTGAAAGACTGTGAAATAAAAGTACACAATATGTAAGTCAGACTCCTTTGATTTATGTTCAGATCTTGTAATAGGGTGACTTAGATGTTTCATAACTGTTCTTTTAATTATTGTTATTTGGAGTACTGTGTGTTGCATCTGAGGGTTGGGGCACAAATCATACTGTGATTTGTGCAATTTTATTAAGTTCTGCTTATGATTTTCACTTCTAGCTGGTAGTTATCATCACTAACACCCTAACATATAATGATATTGGATGGTATATATTTTAAGGATGATAAAACCTGGATAACCAGCACTTAATTTACTTTCCAATCATGTCTTTTTTTGTGGTTTTACACAGGTAGATAAAGTATTTCATATAAAACAATAAAAAAATAATAGAATGCTTGCATTTGCATGGGCTACATTTTTATTAAATAGGGGAATTACATTTCTTAATCCACTATTAAATTATATATAAACAAAGAAAAGTTTAAAGACCTTATTCTTGAGATTCTGATGCAGATGTTTATTTTGAGTAATTTTTTTTTGCTGCAACTATAGAAGGATTTTATTGCTTATGGCAGAAACACATGAATAAGGATAAGATTTATAAAGAGAAATTAGAAGGAAAATACAAACTCCATAACCATGTAATACTCAAGTTGTATATTAGAGTAAACAATTTTTTTATATTAACTTCTATATATTTTAATTATAATGATTACCTTAACCAGTATAGTGTTTAGTACTGTCACTACCAAAAGCCAGGGTTCTAATCTCAGTTTATATGTGCTCCCAGTGTGAGTGTAGATTTTCAGCCAGTATTAAAGTTTTTTCCCACATCTTAAAGAGTTACATGGTAGGTAAACTGGCAGCTCTAAACTGAAACTGTGCAAGTGAGTGAGCCCAGCAATGGACAGCCGTCTTGTGTCTGATGTTGGTGGCATAAATCTCCCAGCATTCCTGTATTAGAATGAGTTGGCTCAGAAATATGGACGAAAACAAATATGTTATATTCAGCTTCTTATGATCCTGAGAAGTAAATGCACATAGCGTATAGTATATACACAGCTGTAACTATCTTTCAGACCAAGCAATGTTTCTCCTATCATGTCCTTAATTAATTATGCCAATAATCTAAAAAAGTGGATGGATAACAACTATTGGTCTTTGAACCCCCAAAAATTGCTATTAATTTAGGCGGGAATGATACAATAGTTTTGTTTTTCTTTTTCTCTTTTCTATTGTCAACTGGCCATATCTCAGCTATAGCATTAATGGCAGAGTGTGTTTAGGTTAATCAACTAGAAATTGCTCCATTTACTGTCTGTTTATCCTAATCTGTATTTTTTGGTGTTTGTACATCACGTAATTTATACAATTTGTAATTAGCATTTTAACTGTAAACTAGTTACAATGCTCTGAGGATGTATTCAGTGAAGAGCTACATAAATAAAATAAATTGACTTGACACATATATTATCAAATCAGCCTGACCCAATTCAAAGTCAAAGTCTGGACACATGTCACTTGAACAAACCCATGCTCAGCCAGTTTGGAAACTCAGACTCGGCTAGTTTGGAATCACCAGTTAAACTGACTTGGACATCTATGAGGATGTGGGAGGGAAACCACTGTACTCTGTGAAAAACCCACAGAGATTCAGGACGAATGAATGTTCATTATCCACATTAACAACAACTGACCAGGGGATTCAAGCTCATCCATTAGCAAGTGGGACTTATCACTGTGCCACTGGGTCATTCACTTTAGATGTAGAAATAATAAATTATTTGGGTTGTAAAAATATATTTCCTAAGAAATGTATTGCTACTTCTGAAAATCCTATAGGCTTAGACTTGTTCAGACATCTAATATTTAAATATGATGTTTGAACATTTTATCTGCAGTACCTATAAAGAGTATTCACCCCTCAGATGTTTTCACATTTTATTGTTATTTTTTGCATTGAATCACAGTGGATGTAATTTGGCTTTTTTGACACAGATGAACAGAAATAGATTCTTTAATGTCAAAGAGAACACATCTCTGCAAAGTGGTCTAAATTAAGTACACATATCCATCCATCCATTCATCCATTATCCAACCCGCTATATATATCCTAACTACAGGGTCATGGGGGTCTGCTGGAGCCAATCCCAGCCAACACAGGGTGCAAGGCAGTAAACAAACCTCAGGCACGGTGCCAGCCCACCGCAGTAAGTACACATATAAAACACAAAATAGTGTATCAAATAAGTATTGATTCCATTTAATATGATACACCTAAATCATCACTGGTGCATTCCATTGGTTTTAGAAGTCTCATAATTAATTAACTGGTGATTATCTGCCTGTAGTCAAGGGATTGCAAATAACTGTCATCTAAATATCCCTTATCTGGAAAGTCTAATTTATGTTGTTTCAATATGATGACCAAACCTACACAATAAACAGAAAAGAACACTCTAAGCAAATGCGTAAAAGGGCAAATGAAAAGCACAGGTCAGGGGATGGATACAAGAAAATATCATAGTCACTGACTATCCCTTGATGTTCAATTAAATCGGTCATGAAGAAAGGGAAAGAGTATGGCATAGCTGTAAATCACAGCAAATCGGTAATTGTGCAGAAAGAGGACTAGTGAGGGAGGCCACCAAGAAACTTATGATAACACTGAAGGAATTATGAGCTACAGTGGGTGAGACTGGGCAGATAATAACTGCTGCTTCACCAGCTGCAGGTTTATGGTAGACTGGGAAAGAGAAAGCCACTGTGAAAAAAGCACACCTGACATATTGGTTAGTGTTTTTTTACAAGGCACGTAAGGGACTCAGAAATCATTTGGAAGAAGGTTCTATGGTCTGATGAGGCCATTAGACTAAACACTATGTGCACATTATCAAAAAAGCTGTGGGGTTGTTTTCCTGAAGCAGTCCTTGGAAGACTTGTGAGGGTAGAGAGTCAAATGAATGCAGCAAAACACAGGAGAATCATGAGGAAAACCTCACGTGGTCTGCAAGAAACCTGCAATTTGAGAGGTTTGATTTCCAGTAAGACAACGACCCCAAGCGTAAAGTGAAACCAACATGGAAATGGCAGAGTCCAGATCTCAGTCCAACTGAGAATTTCTGACTCGACTTGGAAAAGGTTGCTCGGTCATAATTCGCATGCACTCTGACAGAGCTTGAGCAGTTTTACAAAGAACTGGGGACAACCGCAGTGTACAAATGTAAAAAGATGATAGAGACCTGTGAACACAGAAACATTGCTTTCATGGCTGTCAAAGGTGCATCTACTAAATACTGACTTGCTGGGGGTGAGCACTTTTGCAATAAATTATTTTGTGCTTTATATTTGTAAATAATTTAATCTCTTTGCTGTTATTTTTTTTTTGTCACTTTGATATGAAAGAATATTTTTCTGTTCATCTTCGCCAGAAACATCAAGTTAAATCCACTGTGATTCAATGTGAAAACTTTCAAGATGGTGAAAACTTTTTTTTATAGGTGCTGTATTAGCTAACCAAATTAGTCTCAAAGACTAAGTTGTCCTGTGATGTTTGAAAAATGTTTTTATGTAAAGCATTACTATGGTTGTCACTTGTATGTATCTCAGATTTTAATCACACACTGTTAAAATTCAATGTATTATAAAATTGAAACTTGAAAATGTTGTAATATTATTTTACTTTATAAAATGCTTGTTAGTTGTTTACGTGTATATGTATTATAAATTCTCTGGTCTCTCATAATTGTATAAGAAGAGTTTTCCCTATGGTCAGTAATGGTAAAGAAGTATTACGCTTTTTAATCTGCACTTTTTACAGTTTAGTTTCTCTGTACTAAACTTGTTTGCTTTATTTTTAGACCTTCTTGGGTTCAGTCCTTCCTTAGTGTGCAATAAAATCTGATGGCTCACAATCATTTGTTGGATATACCGGTTATCAGAAATGGATGGATAAAAGTAAACTGAAAAAGAATTGAAACCACAAGAGAAGTAAAGCAGCAACATCCATCACAAATGTCACTTTTATTTAAGCAGGATTGGGTGGGCGGTGATTTGGGTTACAACTTAATGTGAAATTTTTCTGCAGTACAGATGATGAAATTAATTAGCTTCATGCCTCATGCACTGAATGGTTTTTGTTTATTGGATTTGGCTATTGTGGAATTTATAGTCAAATGAGTTTTTAACAAATGTTTGCAGTATCCTTATTTTAATAACTTTTTCAGAACTGTAATTGTCCTTTATGAACCACATTGCCCACGTGAAATAAAGTATGTTTCTGTTATCGTTCCTCAACTAAATAGTGAAAATTTTACTCCTGAGTCAGTATTAAATGTGTTGCTGGTCACCTCCAATCATGGTCATCTGTACTTTATATGTACAATGTTACTCTTTTGTGGTTTGAGGTTATAAGGGTATTATTGAAACCATTTTCAAATTCACTCTACTATTTTCTTCAGTTTGTTATAGCTACAGTCACGCACCTGGAATAAATTAATAGTTTTTGCACAAAAACAGTCCACCTCTATATCATAGGTATAACTTTTCCATTCTATTAATGATGCCAGTGAAAGTGAAAACTTGAATGAGAAGCTTAGCTCAGGCTGCAAATCTACTCTACTATGTAATGCAACACTTATATAAAATATAATGACCTCATAAATTGGCCAAAGTGCTATATATTCATAAAAAGCTTTTTGAACTTTATTCACTAAATAGGGGATTTCCATGACCTGAACAAGACTTGTTTCACAAGGTAATTATGTATAATGTTTTTTCAAGATATGACTGGTTGAAGTCTTTTAGGTCTTCTTGGCTTTGAAGTGGCAAAAACTTGGTTAGCATTGAAAGGACAGGATTAGTATTAGTGTGCCTGATGGAATAGCAATAAAATGATTTATTGCTGAAGTATCTGTGGCACTTTCACCCTCTCTGTTATGAGTATAGAAAAAAATATCATATGATTTTACTACCACCTTTATTTCTACACTTTGTATATTAAAAAAAAGCTTAACCTTAAATGCTTGCCAAAAAAGTAATCCATTGCATATACAGTGAAAAAGAAAGGATTTAATCTAACATTCTCAAACTCAATTATAATATTTCAGTGTTGCTAGGGGCCAGAAACTATCCCAGCAACAATGAGCACTGGATAGGGCATCAGTTTATCTCAAAACCACTCACACACACACTCACATATTCCTACACATGCGGACCAGTTCAGAGCCACCAGTTAACATAACCTGCATGTTTTTGGGGATGTGTAAAGAAAACCAAAGTACCTGGTGTGGACGCTAGGGGTTCGCTGTTGCCCCGTTGAACCCACCAGACAAACGTCCAGGACACACGTTTAAAAGCACCAAGAATAATTTGAATAATTCTTTCAAATAAAGTGCACAAAGCACTGCACACTCCACAATTCTACAATCAATACAATAATCAATAATAATAATAAATTCTTTGCATTTATATAGCGCTTTTCTCACTACTCAGCGATTGCAGGTTAAGGGTCTTGCTCAAGGACCCAACAGAGCAGAATCCCTATTGGCATTTCAACAATCCCCCACTCCCAGCAGCTCCGTCACACTCCCTCCCATCTCCGGCTCAATCTGCTGGGTTTCTCACAGTCCTTTTAAAGTCCATGACCCAGAAGTATTCCTTCTCCGGGTCAAACGCCTTCTTCAAGTATCCCGGAAGTACTGCGGGTTTCCGTCCTCATACTTCCAGGTTAGCGTCATAGTAATATTCCGCGGGTTCTTGGTGAGCTCCCAATGGCGGCACCCACGGTACCCAACAGGGCTGAAGAGACGGACTCCATGTCCCATACTGCCCTGCAGGAATCCGAGGAACCATTTCCATCCAGGGGAGCTGCCATCTAGTGTCCTGGGGGATGTAGTGCCCTGAAAAGGCTGCTTTCTTCTGTTGAGGGACGTCCCGGCCGAACTGAAACACCGGCCGTCCGTCACACTGAAGAAAACCAATGCAGAACTGGGAAGATCGTGCAGACTTCCAATGAACAACAACCAGACTCAGCATTCAAAACTAGGACAACAAAGAACTTTTCTATGGTTAAGCTACATTAAGCAGCTAGCTGGTTAGCAATCCAACAATCCTTAGTATAAGCATCGCACTTTGAAATACTAAATGGGTATAAACTGTGAAAAATACTTTATACTTGAGGATTTGATGCAGTTTTTATCATTTGGAGAACACACACTTACTGTATTCCTCCCAGTACAGAAAGTTTAACGTGTACATAGAAGAGGACATTTTTTAAAAGGGATTAACTATTTAGGATACCTCTAGCAACAAGCTGTGAAGTAATTCTGTCAGAAAAGTTGGAATATGTGTTAATAGTATGTGTTTATTTAACTGACTAATATTACAAACTATAAGCTATCAGATGGTAAACACATGTGGTCAATTGCAGTGTAACTAATTTCATGCTAGCTTAAAACCATATCAAGAGGAAACTGAACATAGACGTGAATGCTTCACTTCAAAATTCTAATCACTTGCCTTGGTGTGGTTTGTGGAGGCAATGTGATGAGTTGTAAAGGCTAGGCTACTATATTCCTAGAAATACTCTCCAAGTACTTGTGGAGAATTTCCAGTTGCCACCTGAGAGATATAATCCAACTGGATATTTTTGCAGGGAGCTGAGCTTGGTACATATACTACCTAGGAAAGGTGCCTAGAAGTATTGGTTCTTCTCCAAAGTCCTCCTATATTGTTCAGCTCCTCGCTCTATTTTGAAGAATGATTCATTCAACCTTGGGCAGACAGCTAAATTTGGCTGCCTAATATAATTCCATCCTTTCCACTGCTACACATAGCTTGTGATGAATAGGGAAGCTGTGGATAAAGATCAAATGTGTCTCTGCGGAGGACTTGTTTCATCTTCCCAGGCTCCATCCTTCTTGAGATGTCTGGGATGCAAGTACGAGATAATAGAATTACAAGCAGCAAGTTATAAAGCCGTGATAAATAAAGAACTCCATTTTTACATTAGCCAGTTTGGCTTCTGCCTTTGTAATAGAATTTTCTTCATAGTGGTCAGTATCTCTCTCAGCTTTTCTGTGCAAATGTGGCACTGATTACTATAAGCTTCCTCTTTACCATATTAGTTCAGTACAACATTAGCAAAATTACTGTCAGTGCACTAAATTATTATTATTACTACTATTTTTATTACTCTTATTATTAATTGTTTTATCTTGGTAGAGTAATATATGTTGCTGTACTTTCCCCTATTGTATTATTAACATGTAGCCTTAGAATGCCTAATCTCACAGACTTACCACTGTATATAACTTATCCCCACCTTCCCTTCTATATCTATAACCTCAGGCAATTAGATGTAGTAAAAAGACAAGCAGGAGTTAAGTTACACATAAAATAATGTATTACTGATAATATTTATAAATAATAACAAAATGCAAAGTACATTTGAATATTGGCAACTATATAACCTGATAAAATGGTGATGTGTAACTCAGGTGGCACACAGACTTGTAGTTACTTAAAATTTCTCTAGTTAAGGCATCATTGGTGCTCAAGCAAATTTATAGGTTTTCTGTCCATCCCCTACAGCCAATCCAGACAGCCATATCTCAGACCAATCGGGGGAAATTGTACATCTTAACAACTGCAATCCCCCAAGACCATATGTTAAGCTAACCTGGCTTTGTGTGGGGGATAAGAGAAAGACTTTAGCAAAGAAATACTCATCAAACTGGTTTAAGCCACATCCCCCAAATCCTGTCGTAAAATTACAAAGAAAAGTCGTAAACGTCAAACACGAATGCCTCTCACCAAAGTAACACTAAATTACATTGCTTCACTTAAATTACAAATAAAGACATACAAAACATTTATCAAGTTATATGCAAAATCTTACATCACAACATTATTATTATTATTATTTATTTGTATTATTATTATGTGCCCTAACTCCTGAACAAGTCCCTTTTCTGCCACAAAAATGGATGTAGGCCTCAAAAAAACATGAGCCAGATCAGCCCTTCATTGAAGTCTAGCTCCCCAATGTAGGCCTCACTATAGGCTACCTAACCAAAAATTCAACAGGCAAACTTTGGCCTTGACAGACCCAGTATGGGAAACAAGCTTTTAAAGTTCAGAAATACTGAAAAATAATATTAAGAGAGGTAGAAGAACAAAGTTCCTTTATTAAAAAATCATTTATTTTAAAGAAAAACAAGGCCAAGAAGGAAAAAGGAGCAAAAATGGTAAACAAAACTAAGAAAAAATACAATAACAGTACCTTGAAAGATTGCAGTGATCAAAATCCAGGAAATCAACAAAGTAGAGCAAAAAAACACCAGTAAAATTAGAGAATAAAACACAACTACAATGCTGAAGTGTCCATATAAATTTAAGCTTCATCTTTTATTCAGCTGGGGCCATCCACTAGCTACATCATCAGGTGGTCCCACCTCTTAGGCCTCTACCTTAAGGATCAGTATGGATAGTTAAAACTAATACATCCATGATTAACATAATACAGAATAGAAAAAAAATACTTTAAACATATTAATGAAAACTTTAATAAATACATAAATACAATGAAATAACAAAACCAGTAACATATTCAAATTAACACTCATTCTGTAAGTACAGGCATCAAATGTCACCAGATCTGGAACCTCATAATCTTGTAGGACATTCCACAATATTACATGGAGTATTCAACAATAGGCCTTCTGTAGGTTCTGAAACCACTTATATAGACAGTAAGGGTAAATATCAAGTGCCAGTAACGGGGTACTGCATGATAATGTGCAGTGAATACACTTGACTTGATAGTTTTCATCATCTTTCTCTGTACGTTTAGCATTCATTTGCTTAGAGGTTGATGTGCTTGCTGCTTCCTGAGCAGCTCTTCTTTTCTCCACCCTAGTGATTCTCTTCTTCTCTTCTTTCATCAGCATCTTTTCGCGTTAAAAATGATTAAGTCAGTGTTTGTGTTGCAATTACTTAATATATATTCTTCAATTTTTCAATTAAGCTGGCAGTTAAGTCTTCAGTCTGCCTCAAGAATGATATAAGATATGAAGAGGTAGGGGAAGTGACAGTGAAGGTGGTAGGGAATGAGAACGGCACCCATACACATGCGCCACACAGCCGCCCTATTGGCTGCTGCCGAAAGTTGATTCTACAATATAATAAAAAGAGGAATAACTTTTGAGGTTAATTATCACCCCAAAAGCGGATAGTAGACATCATGTAGTGTATGTGTACCAAATTTCAGATCAATAGGTCAAACGGTTTGTGAGCTACAGGTAATTTAAAATCCTGGACAGACAAACGAACAGCCACAGTAGCGTATTATATATAAAGAAAGATAAGAGCAAAAAAAAATAAAATCTGGTCATAGAAATCATTGGAAATATCGTTGTTCTTTTCCCAGAACACGATTTCACAACAAAACTTTGAGACCTTAGTAAGTTGAATACATGCTTCTGTCCAGCTTTTTAGATGCAACACTGAAGTGGTAGTGTGAGACTACAAGTTTTAGTCATGGACAAAATGTTGTACAAAACCAGTCTGCAAGAACAGTACAATTATTATTTCTTGTTTTTTGATTTAATTATTAAGAAAAAAAATGAATTAAGACTTCAGGTTTTACGATACAGAACTTTGTATTTAGTCTTTTCTTTTTTGATGCACCAATGCTCCCTCCTCTTTTTTGTTTCGATGGGTCTTCTGTCTCCCTCAGTAACAGATGTAGACTTTGTTTGTTTTTGAAAGTTGTTTTGTGTAGAATAATGGCAAATCTCCAACCCTTCTTGGGGTGGCAAGCAGCTGTCTGGTGGTTCTTTCGGTCTTTGTAAAACACTGACAATCTTGTCTTATGTAATATGTCTAAACACAGCATATCAATAGCTCTTTCCTCTTTGTCTTGCCCACGGTGTCCTTTCAGTCTACCACCAATCACTATCTGCCTCATCTAGGTCGTCTGTGCAGTCAGGAAATACATGATGCTGATCAACGACCAGCAATCAGTAGCTGCTCTATTCCTGTTTGTGCAACTGGCTAATACCACCTATCCCTTACCAGAACAGGTTTCTGACATTTATTAACTCTTTATGTTATTTCTTAAAGATGAATGCTATATTTTAATATGGAACGCATATCAAAACACTTTATCCTAAATGACTATGTGAACACTAAGTCTAATTTTTTTCTTCCACGTTCCACACCAACACAAAAGACATGGCAGTGTTCAAAATGCTTAGCAGCAGTACAAAAATGTGACACATGGAAATATCTTAAATTTTTGTAAAGTTTTTGTAAAAATGTACTAAATGCCTTCACATTTCTAAGCTGAAAATACAATATTAAGTGTGTGAATGCACATATTACATATATAATGCAGTGGAAATCGATCAAAATCAATAGTGGGTCAAAATTTAATATTCTTAATGTTGTTGTTTGTTAATTGGGGGAAATATAGGAAACATCTCAGTTTTATTCTGAACAGATGATACTTTTACTGATTTCAAACACAAAACAGCGTCAAATCTGACCAAAGATATTGTAAGGTCTAAGGATCAGCTGCCTGGTGTCAGTAGGTTTTCATTGCCTCTAACTTTGCCCACTGCTCATTTCACTTGGCTGAAGACATAATAAACTGGTATACGTGGTACTGAACATTTAACTTAATTGGGCGTTTGCTTCAGCCTATCACTATTGTTATTTCCATTAAAATATAAATGTCTAAATCATCAGTTAATAAACAGGAAAATATACTTTCAGAGGGAACCAAGAAAATGTCATTAGTTAGGCATAGGTCAAAGTATGCGGAAAATCAATAGAACTGATCACTGAAAGCAAAACAAAAAGCAAATATAAAAACTATAAAAAGTAAAAATCCCTAACAACAATCTGTTATTCTTTCCTTAACTAGCCATAGTCAGCGGTAGTTTATTTTTGAAGGATATTCAGTGCAATTTATGGATGAACTGTAATGAGTGCTGCCATTTTTTATAATGGCTATGTGATGACATCAACAGGTGTCATATCGTACCCTAGCAATGGCTATCATTGCTAACAGAATTATGGCAGTGCCCATAAAGAAAACACAAAAATGGCACAGCCTCCTAACAAGAAACTTACAATGGAATAATGTGATAATGTCACAAGAATAACAAATTAAAAATAACAAAAACAACAATTTCAAAAATTAAATAAAGCTATTCTCAAGGATACCATAAAATTTCTTACCAGTCATAGTTCAGCTGGGCAAATTGATAAAAAGTAAATGCCAAGTGTTCCCTTTATGCATTCCAGATCATTTGTTTCCATAGCAACAAGACTAACCTCTTTGCCCCGTTCATGAAAGCAAATAATCTTTGTCATTTACTCTATGTGACCACTTTATTAAGTACACTCCCTTTTGCCTCCAGAACAGCTTGAATTCTTCAAGGTGTAGATATAACGAAGAGCTAAAAAAATCTTTTTGAATTTTGGTCCTGGCTTTTATAACATTATGCAATTCTTGCAGATTTTTTACACACACATTCATGGTATGAACTTCTCCTTTCATCTTATCCCAAAGACGCTCGCATGGTACATGCCGTTGTAGTACACCAAGGTCACTGTCATATGTCATATAATTGATAGTCAATTTGTACTTATCCATCCATCCATCCTCTTCCGTTTATCCGGGGTCGGGTTGCGGGGGTAGCAGCTTAAGCAGAGAGGCCCAGAGTTCCCTCTCCCTGGCCACTTCTTCCAGCTCTTCCGGGAGAATCCCAAGGCGTTCCCAGGCCAGCCAGGAGACATAGTCCCTCCAGCGTGTCCTGGGTCTTCCCCGGGGCCTCCTCCCGGTTGGATGTGCCCGGAACACCTCACCAGGGAGGCGTCCAGGAGGCATCCGGATCAGATGCCCGAGCCACCTCATCTGACTCCTCTCGATGCGGAGGAGCAGCGGCTCTACTCTGAGCCCCTCCCGGACGACTGAGCTTCTCACCCTATCTTTAAGGGAAAGCCCAGACACCCTGCAGAGGAAACTCATTTCAGCTGCTTGTATTCGCGATCTCGTTCTTTCGGTCACTACCCATAGCTCATGACCATAGGTGAGGGTAGGAACGTAGATCGACTGGTAAATTGAGAGCTTTGCCTTACGGCTCAGCTCTTTTTTCACCATGACAGACCGATGCAGAGCCCGCATCACTGCGGATGCCGCATCGATCCGCCTGCCAATCTCACGGTCCATTCTTCCCTCACTCGTGAACAAGACCCCGAGATACTTGAACTCCTCCACTTGGGGCAGGATCTGACCCCCAACCCTGAGAGGGCACTCCACCCTTTTCCGGCTGAGGACCATGGTCTCAGATTTGGAGGTGCTGATTCTCATCCCAGCCGCTTCACACTCAGCTGCGAACCACTCCAGAGAGAGCTGAAGATCACGGCCTGATGAAGCAAACAGGACAACATCATCTGCAAAAAGCAGTGACCCAATCCTGAGTCCACCAAACTGGACCCCCTCCACACCCTGGCTGCGCCTAGAAATTCTGTCCATAAAAGTTATGAACAGAATCGGTGACAAAGGGCAGCCCTGGCAGAGTCCAACTCTCATTGGAAACGGGCTCGACTTACTGCCGGCAATGCGGACCAAGCACTGACACCGGTTGTACAGGGACCGAACAGCCCTTAACAGGGGGTCCAGTACCCAATTCTCCCAGAGCACTCCCCACAGGATTCCCAGAGGGACACGGTCGAACGCCTTTTCCAAGTCCACAAAACACATGTAGACTGGTTGGGCAAACTCCCATGCACCCTCCAGGACTCTGCTAAGGGTGTAGAGCTGGTCCACTGTTCCACGACCAGGACGAAAACCACACTGTTCCTCCTGAATCCGAGGTTCGACTATCTGACGGACCCTCCTCTCCAGAACCCCCGAATAAACTTTTCCAGGGAGGCTGAGGAGTGTGATCCCTCTGTAGTTGGAACACACCCTCCGGTCCCCCTTTTTAAAGAAGGGGACCACCGCCCCGGTCTGCCAATCCAGAGGCACTGTCCCCGATGTCCATGCGATGTTGCAGAGACGTGTCAACCAAGACAGTCCTACAACATCCAGAGCCTTAAGGAACTCCGGGCGTATCTCATCCACCCCCGGGGCCCTGCCTCCAAGGAGTTTTTTGACCACCTCGGTGACTTCAGTCCCAGAGATGGGAGAGCCCACCTCAGAATCCCCAGGCTCTGCTTCCTCATTGGAAGGTATGTTAGTGGGATTGAGGAGGTCTTCGAAGTACTCCCCCAACTGACCCACAACGTCCTGAGTCGAGGTCAGCAGCGCACCATCCCCACCATATACAGTGTTGACACTGCACTGCTTTCCCCTCCTGAGACGCCGGATGGTGGACCAGAATCTCCTCGAAGCCGTCCGAAAGTCATTCTCCATGGCCTCTCCAAACTCCTCCCATGCCCGAGTTTTTGCCTCAGCAACAACTGAAGCCGCATTCCGCTTCTGTACCTATCAGCTGCTTCCAGAGACCCACAGGACAAAAAGGTCCTATAGGACTCCTTCTTCAGCTTGACGGCATCCCTCACCGCCGGTGTCCACCAACGGGTTCGGGGATTGCCCGACAGGCACTGACCACCTTGCGGCCACAGCTCCGGTCAGCCGCCTCAACAATAGAGGCACGGAACATGGCCCATTCGGACTCAATGTCCCCCACCTCCCTCGGGACGTGGTTGAAGTTCTGCCGGAGGTGGGAGTTGAAGCCACTTCTGACAGGGGACTCTGCCAGCCATTCCCAGCAGACCCTTACAACACGTTTGGGCCTACCAGGTCTGACCGGCATCTTCCCCCACCATCGAAGCCAACTCACCACCAGGTGGTGATCAGTTGACAGCTCTGCCCCTCTCTTCACCCGAGTGTCCAAGACATATGGCCGCAAGTCTGACGACACGACCACAAAGTCGATCATCAAACTGAGGCCTAGGGTGTCCTGGTGCCAAGTGCACATATAAACACCCTTATGCTTGAACATGGTGTTCATTTTGGACAATCCGTAAGTTAAGTCCAATAACAAAACACCGCTCAGGTTCAGATTGGGGGGCCATTCCTGCCAATCACGCCCTTCTAGGTCTCACTGTCATTGCCCACGTGAGCATTGAAGTCTCCCAGCAAAACGAGGGAATCCCCAGAAGGTATGCCCTCTAGCACCCCCTCCAGAGACTCCAAAAAGGGTGGATACTCCAAACTGCTGTTCGGCGCATACGCACAAACAACAGTCAGGACCCTTCCCCCCACCCGAAGGCGGAGGGAGGCCACCCTCTTGTCCACCGGGGTAAACCCCAATGCACAGGCTCCAAGTCGGGGGGCAATAAGTATGCCCACACCTGCTCGGCGCCTCTCACCGGGGGCAACTCCAGAGTGGTAGAGAGTCCAGCCCCTCTCAAGGAGATTGGTTCCAGAGTCCAAGCTGTGCATCGAGGTGAGTCCGACTATATCTAGCCGGAACCTCTCGACCTCACACACTAGCTCAGGCTCCTTCCCCTTCAGAGAGGTGACATTCCATGTCCCAAGAGCCAGCTTTTGTAGCCGAGGATCAGACCGCCAAGGTCCCCGCCTTTGGCCACCACCCAACTCACACTGCACCCAACCTCCTTGGCCCCACCCATAGGTGGTGAGCCCATGGGAAGGAGGACCCACGTTACCTCTTCGGGCTGTGCCCGGCTGAGCCCCATGGGTGCAGGTCCGGCCACCAGGCGCTCGCCATCGAGCCCCACCTCCAGGCCTGGCTTTAGAGGGGGGGCCCCGGTGACCTGCGTCCGGGCAAGGGAAAACGTCGTCCAAGATTTTTGTTCTTCATCGGAGGTTTGTTGAACCACTCTTTGTCTCATCCCTCACCTAGGACCAGTTTGCCTTGGGTGGCCCTACCAGGGGCATAAAGCCCCGGACAACATAGCTCCTAGGATCATTGGGACATGCAAACCCCTCCACCACGATAAGATGACGGTTCAAGGAGGGGCAATTTGTACTTAGAGGCCCAAAAATGTTTTCCAAATCATAACACTACCAACATCGGCTGATATTGTTTCCACAAGTCAAGATGGGTCCATAGATTCCTGCTGTGTAACTGAAATTCTGACCCAAAGATCTTCATGTTGCAGGATAAATAGGAATTTTCAAACCATATAACATATTTATAATATTTAATCATTCACTCAATCACTATTGATCATTGATGATCCTGTAGCCCTATTGTTCTGTTTTTTGCATTAAATATGTAAGAAAATGTTTCTGCTTTTAATGATAGTCTAAAATTTGTTTTATACTTGGCCTGTATAATTTATTTACAAAGGAAAGGACAGGTTACAGTGTACAGCAGCCATTTTCAAAAATGTTAAAATAACTTGATTTCCCTCAAACCAATTAATCTCAAAACTTTCTTCATATGTCGTATGTATTAGATTGTATAATACACACCAAGAAACACATTCCTGCCCTCTCAGAACAAATAACTGAAATATTTGGTACAAAATACATTTTCTTGATAATGAAAACACACAGGAAACATTGTACACTATGCTATCTAGTCACACATGACGTTGAGGCCAACATAACATTCTCAAGACAGTTTAATCCTACCTAGGCAACACTAATTAGGCAGGAAGAAGCCCTGGATAGTTCATTGCAGTGTCACGTCTCAAATCAGGTCAATTTCAAATCACGAATCAACTTAATCTGTGAGTATTTTGATATTTGAAAAGAAAACCAGAGTACTTACAGGAAACACAAATGAAAAAATATGAGCTATAGAGAATTAACTGCACATACAGTACTATAATAGTGCATTGCATTTAATACTTTTAGTTGGGTAAACTTTATTGGACTAAATTGACGTAATCTGAATATTATATAGTAGATTGGCAATTTGGAGGCAGACAATGAATTTAAGTAAACTCATTTAATAGTGAAAGAGGAAGATGATGAGAATAAGGATTGATAAAAGCTTACAAACTGTTCTTATACAGCTAATATTCCATCCAATGTTTATAAGGTGTACGTAAGCAAGGTGCTGTATAAATAAAATGTATTACTATTATCATAGGACTAAATAAAGTCATTGTTAGTGGAGCAATCTGAGTTTTGTTTTCTTTCAGTCTAACTTTCTTTCAGTGGTAATTCTTCCCTTAAACAATGGGTCTCTGTCTCAATATAATAATAAATAGTTGTCCAAACCTTGAGGCTGAGTAAAAAAATGCCACAGAATGCCAGCCAATATGTGTTGGAAATGACTGACACATTTTTAATATGCTGCAAATAACTTTTTGTTTCATAAAAAAAAAAGCTTTTCAGAACTTTTTAGAACGTGGATGATATGCCAACACTTGTGATAGACATGAAAAGGTCACATGGCATGATATATGTTTTGGAAAAGGCTAAAATCCTTTCAATAATTTTGCAGCAGAATCACTTGTCCAAACAATTTAAAAAAAAATCCCTGATGTACTTTTTTACATGTTTCTCGATTTGAGTATAAAACTTAATGGGGGTGTTGTCAGGACTGAGAGCTCCACATAAGTGTTTTTTTCTGTGTATTACTGGTTTAAGTAACTGCTTATCTTCTGCTGTCATCTGTGTTTTAAGACAGCTACACCATGGTCACATCCACAGGACCACCAGCTATGCACGTTGCCAGGTGTGTCTAGGAATGCACTGGAGTGTGATGTTACAATGGTCTTGTTAAACAAATGGGACCACAAAGACAAGGCAAGAACTTAAGCTTTTCTATTCTTTACCAGAGTGCCAGGGGCTGCCACTTTGACTTTACTTGCATTTTGTTAATTTGAGATTTTTCTTTTCTGTGTTTTGCGCACTGTTTGTTTGTGTTTAAATGACATCTGTTGTTCTTTGCTCTCCTTCATTTACAAAGTACCATAGTGTACATTTGTGCTGAATAGCCAGACTCTCTCTTCTGATCTTGTTGAGCAAAGCAAGCCCTTGCGGTCTCTTCTACTAGAATTCTGCTTTAGTTCACTATTTCAACACAATGCTGGTAACTGTTGGGGATTCACTGCATGTGTTGTTTCTTTGAAAACTCTTCTTTTTACTTATAAAAACCTAGGCAAGGTTTTTTTGTCTTCTTTTTTGTTTTCCTCTATTTTTGCACCTATTGAGTCATTATAGGCTATACCCACTACATTCATTAATGTGTTAACAAAATATTGATATTACAGATTATTGCACAGCCCTGCACAATTTTCCAGATATTTAAACATAGTGTGAGAGATAGCAGGCAGCTGAACCCGGCCAGGACGCCCCTAAAAAAAGGGGCTGGAAGGATGGGGGAAGGCAGCTACCTCTCAACACTGCCTCCCCCAAAATGCTAGATGGCAGCTTCCCTGGAGTGTAGTGGTGCCCGGGATTCCCACAGGGCATCCTGGGACTTGGAGTTTGGTTTCTCAGCCATGTTGGGTGCCATCGGGGGAGCTGTCGAAGGACCTGGGGAGTCATGCTTTTCCCATAGCCCGGAAGGCCTAATGGATCATGCGACTGGAAGCCCCGAAGTACTTCTGGGCTGATTAAAGAACTTCAGTTCTCCATCTGACTCAGAAGGGCTAGCACATCACGTGGGAAGAAGAACAGAAGCACTTCTGGGTCGGACACAATTTAAAGGACTGCTGAAGACCCAGCAAGCGAGACAGAGTCGGGTGGAGGTGGACAAAGCTTGCTGGGAGGTGTGGAGGAGAAGAAATAGGAAAGAGAATTGGAATTATGTGTTGTGTTTATTGCCTGTAATATTGTGGCTGTGGTGCTTTGGGTGCTGTTAATAAGAAGAAAAGCGATTAAAACACTTCTTATTGCTTTTAATTTGTGTTCTGAGCATCTGTCTGTTGGGGTTAAAGGGGCAACAACGACCCCTAGCGTCTTACAATAACTAAATATGGACTGCGCCATATTTAGTATTTGAAAGAATACAGAATCGTAAAGTTTAATATGTTGCAGGGACCTAAACCAGAAAAGACTGTCAGCAAAAACCAAAGTTTTTTTTCAAACTCAAAGTCAAAATAGGAATCATTATTATTCTTAACTGTACAACAGAACTTTATTAGTCAAATCACAATCTTGGATGCCATTTTGGTTTTGTTAGTTTTAAATTATTATTTATCATGTATTCTTATACCATTTCAGTTGATTTCACTTATTATTGGTTAATTATGTACTGCCTCTTTAAGATAGCTCATGTTCAATGTCATTTGCATGCAGTTCCCCAAGAGGCGGGGCCACCTGGACATCAGCACTCCTGATCCCTCCCTCTTGCTATTTAAGCCAGAGAAACAAGAGCTGAGGCAGCTTTTCATTAAAGTTTGTGGAATGTGTTAAGGTACAGTTTTCTTGTTGGCTTTTTGATCTTTTTTTTGTGGATTTTGTTTTCTGGGTAGTGTTTGGGTGTTTGTTTTAATAAAGTACTTTATTTTTACAATGGTTTCTATTTAAATAAGTAAATTCATTCTCTGAAGGTGCCTTTATAGTGTAGTATCAGCACCAAGTGCCACAACAGACAGATTCTGTGCTTTTTACATAACTCTTTGTGGTGACTCACTATTTTAAAATGACTGCTTTCCTTTTGCTGCACTAGGTGGCAAAAGCACCTATAACTGTGTAGAAGTGCCATTTTTATGGGCTCTTCTGCTATAGATGATGCAATACCAACTTATTCTTTTGGTGATCCATCCCTTGCTGATGTAACTTGCCCAGAGCTGTTGCAATAGCAATGTGCGTGCAGCTGACCGCTCTGATTATATTTGGAAAACAGGACATTGCTGCAAATTGCACTTTGATGTTTCCCAGTTCAACCACAGTTTAAGGAAATCTTATATATCTGGATGTCAAGCGGATAATACCATCCTATACAGGAGGCATGACGAGACTCAGTGAGGATTGTGAAATACCCTATTGCTAAGCCAGGTCACACTGAAAATTTCCTGTAGCTATAAACATGAGAGTGAATAGAACTTGCAAAGGAGCAGGTAGAGCACAATTCCTCAAAGTCTGACTTTGTAATGCTGGCGCCAGTTCAGCACACAGGTCCAAGCGGATAGCTCTTGAAAATCTAAATTGACTTTGAAGTCAGTCATCATCATCTACTGTCATCATCTTTCATTTGCGAGGTCTTCTAAAAACGTTAAAGCAGCTATGGTAGTTGGAATAGTTTGCCCATTCCATACATCATTATATTTTTACAGAATGATTACAATCAAGTGAATTAAACTTGTAAAATAATGTAATTAATTTTGGTGTATTTGATAAACCCCGTGTCATGGATGCGAATATGAAAAAGAAGTAAAATGACACAGAAACAGTAGCATTGCTTTGACGCTGGTTGCCGCCATATTGGAATACCAAGCAGAAAAGTATATACGCACGGTGTGAGGAATGCCATAAATATGTGCGTGGCTTTAGACCAAGTTTAATTTTTATATGTTTCAAAATCAGCGTGGGAATGGGCATGCACAACATTTTTGTGCTTACACACTGTTTATACATGAACCCCAAGATCTTTACAGATTGAGTTCAAGAGAGAAATGAATCAATGAGAACAAGAATGCATTTTATAGACACGTCAGAGATAGTGATGTCACTGGGCCCAGAACTGGAAGTGATGTCATTGGGGCCAGAACCGGAAATTATGTTGACAAGCTCAGGCAGGATTTCCCTTGGATGGTCTGCAGGAGAACGAGAGAAAGTGTTAGTGCACACTGCCACCCCCTGGCTTGTTATGAAATTACCATCTTTCAAACCTGTTTGCTACCACCAACTCGCCAATGTGTGACATCTCCCATTCCGATAAGACTTCTTGCATGCTCTGTCAGTGGATGAATTTGACAGAATAGTAAGGACATCCTACTGTAGTTCACTCTTGCTCTTTTTTTAGCAGTGATGAAGTTCTACATTTTCCAGAGTAAGAACCATACAATAAGTGCAATATACTTAAATTATTTCCTTTTACAAGATTAGCCATTTAAGGGCTGTTTTCATTCATAATTCGACCATATATTATTTACAGAATGCACATTTTTGAAATGTACAGTATATTTCAGATGGGTAAACTCTCTTTGTTCAGTCTGTTGCTTGTACGATAAAATACAGTAAAATCATACAGGCACTGCATAAAAATACTGTATAACCTAGACTTGACTAAACCGTTCAATGTTTATTCATTTAATTTTTCTGTAATTTTTATATTTATGAGATTCCCAATGTTTTTAGAATTAATGAAATTGCTTTAAGTTTAACTTAACAAGAATTTTTCTAAAAATCTGCAAGTTGCACAGTAAAAGTATATACAGCTTAAGATATCATTTTGCAAAATAACTGCAATTTTCTTGCCACACATTCAAAGCAGAACTGAAAAAAAATAGTGATAGAGGACTCAACAAGCTTCCGAAAACAGAGGAGCTTTGTGTTGTTCTTTTCAAAGTTACCACTAATCAGTTTCAAGCATTTCCCAAGAGCTGGGTTAAAATAGTTACAGGAGATAGCATCCGGGCAGATAATTACTGAGCTTTAGGCAATATACCTTATTTCTCTTATAAACACCTATCCATATTACGTGACCTTCCACTTAAGAAACCACACTGTGTAGATAATGTTGCAGTTTGGCAATTGATGAAATGGTCTGTGTGTGGTCAGAAGACAGCTGTGTCTGCTGTAACTGGAAGTACTGCTGACTTAGGTAAAGGGTATGCTCTTTAGGTGGGATTTTCCTCTTTTTTCTCAGTTGATTTCAAAGGTTTTCAGACCACAAATGGAAAACAATATACATGTAAAAGGAGGAACACCACTGGGAAAGGAAAGCTTTACTTGAGCTTGTATTTTAATAGGGTTAAAGTTAACCTGTCAGGCTACAACATTTGGCAGTTTAAAGCTGCTATGCTTAATTTGCTTTTGCTCAGATCATACTAGCAAAGTTAAGATCATTTTTGGGATCATTTTTCAATGAGTAATTAGCAAAGCATTTCTTTGCAATTGTTAATTTTCCTTTTCTTTTAAAAAGTTGCTTTTAAAGCCACCTTACATTGCAGATTTAACTGTAGCTGAGAAAAGTTAGTTATGCAATAAGTTTGTTTAGCAAAACTTCTTTCTGAATCCAGTTCAGTGATTTAATTACCCAGTGTGTTGGTTAACAAGAAAAATGTAACCACATGTATATTCCATACATGATACTAATCAGCATGACTGTTGTTAAGTATTTTATAAATGCATAAGTTCCATAATTTCATGGTTCATTATGTAAAGCTCAGGAATATGATCCTTTTTGGCAGGAAGTGTATTTTTTGGAATGCAGTATTTTTGGAAAGACAATGGATTTAATTTACCTTTACTTGATGGATTTTAAATGAGAGAAGTGCTTCTTTATATGAGACAGTGTATTCCATGACAGAGCACACTTTTATTACTTTACTTTCGTAGTACTGACAACATTGTATTTTACAGTTTGTAAAGTATATTGGCAATGTATTTGCTTATTTTTGTCTTACTTATAGTACAGTGTATTCTGTATTCTGTGCAATTTATTCAAACATGATGTAATTGTCCCTTACTCCAATGAAGAGAATGAAAGGGAAAGAATGTATGTGTGGTTCACAATATTCATGCAAAATGCAAAATACTAATCTAGATTATTTAATAGTTCTCATCTCCATGGCTATTCTTACCATTGTTTTGCTTCATAACTAGACATAAATGTTATGATTTTCTAGTACTTCTGCATTTAGAGTTTAGCATGAGCAGTGTGCAATTTTTTCCTACTAGAACAGTTTTTTCTCCTTTTTTTAGTTGAAAAGATGTACTTTGTTTGCTTATACTGAATGAAACCTTTTAGAGTTGGGACGCTACTTAGATGGCAAAGGTTCAAGTATTGAGTATGAAATGTAATACAAGAAAATTCACAGCTCAAGTAAATACATTTTCAAACATTTTTAGTAAAAATTCAATGATAAAAAAAATACCAAAAATTAACAGGAAATTTAATTACACACAAAAAGCTGTATCTCTGTGACACTACGGTTGTAAACATTTATAACTTCTTACATTTATTTGGTTGCATTGTAGTTGTATTATTTATGTTACATTGTGTTAAGTTACTAGCAGATAATTGTATGCCTTTTTACAGAATCTTGCCATCAGCCAAAAAACGAAGAATTTTTTCCATTCCAAGTTTCCACTTGGAATTTTCAGTGAATTTACATGGGTTAGTCATCCCTGACCAAGATTTAACCACTTTCAGACCAATGTCTGTTTGTGTCTGTGTGTCAAGATGTGAGTCTTTAGATATTATAACTCAAAAAGTAAACACTCAGTCTGAATGAAACTTGGTCCTGTTTTGAGCATTGTAAACAGTCCTGAGCAAAATTGTTCCAGTAGGTTTTGTTTTATAGAAATAAGTAGCTGAAATACCCAGCGTTGCACGTGAGGAAAATAAAGTGTGTTTTTTTTAATTGTTTGAGAAAACTATAAATAAAAAAAAACACAACTTTAAAAATAAAAATAAAATAACAAACAATGAAGACTCACTAATTGAAGACAATCTTGTATGTATGTTATCATCCAGTTGACACTCGGAACCGGCCAACTCTATTTAATTTCAAAAGCAACAGGCGCGCAGTGGTGCTCAAACATAAAGAATGCTGGCAGTCACCTTCAGTTTGTCCAGTGTCAAGTGGATGATAACATGCATACAAGACTGCAAGATCACGACCCACCCTACCCAGAAGGGGGTGGGTTAGGGTTGATTTCACCCTACAGTATTTTTAGTCAACCAATGAGAAACACGTATACCAAGTTTCATGAAAATCACTCCAGCCGTTCGGAAATCATGCTGGAAAATACATACATAGGCCTACATACTGTACATACACACACACTTACATACATTGACTTTTTTTATATATATATATATATATATATATATATATATATATATATATATATAGATATAGATATATATAGATGATCAGGTATATTTTATACACATTTGTGTCCAATGTCCGAGGCGTACCCCTGTGAAGAGGAAGATTTTCTATTCTTTTAATTGAGAGACGGAACTGTCCTCTCTGAATACACATGGAGCTCGATCCACTCCTGAAAGAGACTTATGTTTGTTTCAAGTGTTTGAATAACGTTTCTGTCTCTATCACCTGTGTATCTGTGCAACACTATGACCCACACATGACAGCGTATGTGGATTTCACTTTCACCAAACAACAAATCTTTTAATTCTCGCGGATATGCCTGTTCATTGGGAAGAAACGCTACTTTTCCCTGATGGCAACACAAATTAGACAATCTACAAGTCTCCGACTTGAAGTTTAAATCCGAACAATATATTCAATCTCTTTTCAATGTTCCGTTATTTCACCAAGTAATAATTTCCATTATTAATTTTTTTTTAATTTTTTGGAGACTTTCGAATTTTCGTACATCAGTTATCTCTAACCTGCTCTGCATGTGTATCTCGCCAAAATTTTTGAATTCTTTACAACATTCTACTTTGTCATCTACACTTTATCTCATCTCTGTGAAACTGTCTCTCTTCAAAAGATCACGTTTCGTCGCAGAATAAAAAGTCTCATCTCCCAAGATTTTTTTTATTATAATAGAGAGATGTATATTGTACTTTTAATTAAATTAAAGGAGGTATCATTTTAACAATTGGACTTCAGGTATTATGGCTTTAAAGGAAGCTTTTAGTTTGATTTTATCATTGTACTCGCCGTTTTCTAGTTCATTGAAATGTTGTTTTTTGAGTGTAGTGTAGTTTTAGTTTGTAAGTTACTAATGAAGGCCTTTTGTGCTAGCCATAGTAAAAATGAATATTTGTAATCTGCATAATGATATACTGAAATATTTTAATATAAAGGAAAGATATATAAATGAAGTTGTATACTTGATTGATCACAGAACATTCTTGTGTCGCCTTTCCTGTTATTTTGCACGATTTACACTGAGTGACTGTTTTATTCATTATGCTTATAATTGACAACTTTATCAGTGACAGCATCATAGGGGCAGATTAATACTTTTTAAAGTAAATAGGGAGGTTCCCATCAGTAGTGTATGTCTGCATTCAGAGAGAGAATATTGAATACTCAACATTTTAGGAGGCTTTGAGGGTGGCATGATTCTGGACACTAGACAAGCCAGCATGAGCAAATATATTCAAATATTAGCAAATATATTCTGTTGGTGTGCAGAGCCAAATTATGTAAATTGTGTCACTGTCCAAATAATTATGGACCTTACTGATAGGTTAGATATCAATTAGTCCTGCCAGAACTGAGTTTCAGCAGGCGACATAAGAGAAACAATAGTCTGAAACATGGGTTGAGTGACAGAGGTAGTAAGAAAGAGTGTAAATTTGTAAATATTATGAAGAAAAAAGAGATACTGGTGATCCAGTGAAGAAACAAATTTATTAAAAGAGAAGATATCATTCAAGAACACACCAAAGTTAATTACAGTGGCCAAGAGGTTGACATTTTCAAAAACAGTGCCTAGAGAAAGATTTGTGGATGGAGAACCAAGCCAAATACAAGACATTGGGAATTTGAGAGGTTATCTTTTAATATGACATTTATACATCCACGATGAGGTGGAAGAATGGCTAAAACCTACATATTGGAAGAATGAAATACAAAGGATATCAGGACATTTTTTGCAAGGAAAAGAAAAGAAATGAAAATATTTTAGAGTGCCTAGAAAACAAACATCTGAGGAGAACACAGTAAATTATGCCACAAGATGCAGAAGGTCTAGTCAGTAAAGTAGAATTTAAACCAGTCCAACACAGAAACCATGACCCCAGTACAGGGAATAGACAAGCATAGAGTTATTATCTTTATAAAAAGCTGATGAAAGGTCGGGAAGGATAAGGACAGAGGAGAGAGAAGCAGGTCAAGCGGAGCTAAGAGCATTTGTGATTGAAAACAGAGAAGTCTCTGTGGAAGGCTTTTGCAGAAACCAAATTCAAGAATATATTTTCAAAAGAGAAACAAAGAGTGTTGTTTAGGAACTATATCTGTCAGTGTCTTTGACAGAAATCATCTTATGTCCATGTGTTTCATATACAGGTCAGAGACCAGTAATCCATAGGTATGAAACATAGTTATAAAAATTTGACAGATCCTTTGAATACACTACCCTCCATCAAGAAGTTTTTTTCATCAGAATCAAGTTCAAGTAGTACACGGTATTTCACTATCTCTGTAAAATCATATTGGTAGAAAACAAACCAGTTTAAATAGTTCTTGATATATATTACCTTTAAAAAGAAAACACATATAGTATAAGTCCTATAATGTGCCAAGGGATGAATTTAATATATATATATATATATATATCCTTCTTGACCCCAGCTGTTGCATGAGTCCACTGTATTGTTTATTCCATTTTGACACATTTGCTCTTCTTAATAAGCCATCAATTCATGGGATATGAAGATAATAACCATTCTGCAAATTAATAACCATGTATGTGCATCAGAGAACATTCAACCTTAAGTGTGACCCATTACCTTTAAGATATTTTTGTCAATTGTGGATATTTTCCAAAAATGAAACAAAACAGCAAAGTCCACATATTTGGAAGATTATGCAAAAGTACACTAATTCAACCCTAATTATATCCAGTATGTGCATTTACTTTGTACATATTTTAGTCAGATGCTTTGAAAGGATTTATGTGAGGTCTCCATTATTTAGATTTTATTTCCGCTATTGTTTTTTTATACCTCTCAGATGTAGGCATTGCAGACTACTGTAAACAGCATGTCTGCTTCAGCTGTTCTAAACTTTTCACAATAATTTGTTTGTCTAAATGTTTACCAATGTGTTAATTGACATCCACTTGTATTTTGAAATGTACTTTTACCCATAACATATAATCTAATTATGTTTTGTAAAAATATTTATTCTAATGCAATATATGTGCACAGTTAAGTATTCCCTGATTGTAAAGCTAAGCCTATAAACTGACAAAAGTATTTTTTGCTGTGTTTAATACTACAAATTTGTAGTAGAAAATGATAATCTATGCATAAGGCCTGCAAAGACTCTGCAATCCTTTTGAACTATTTTTGGGAAATCTCTTCTAATGCTGACCCCAGAATTACTGTTAATAAAATGTCCAAAATCTTAAATGATCAAATTATTAGAAAATATGCAATTCCCACTTTAAAGAGCCACAGCTCCCCCATTTGGCACTTTGAAAACTTTTTTTTTCAAAGTATTTTTGATATATTTATCAGGTAGAGAGATGTTCTTTTTATCAAAGTCTTTTTTGTATATCTTTTATTTTTTGAAAAATGTATTTTTCAAAGCCGTAAACCTTTGACTGCAAAGGTGTAGTCATTTTCAAAAGAAAAAAGCTATGACTGTATACATTTGCACTGAGCAATTAATTTATGTATCCAGTACTATATGCAATATTTGAAATCTTGAGCGTCAGTATTGCTTAGAATTAAGTATAGTATAACATTTATCTGATTAAAGGTGTCAGGACTTGCTCAGGCACCTCTTTTCCGAAATCTGAGTGAAAATGTTTAGAATGGATAATGGAATATATAACATTCATTCCACATTTTAGCTCACTGTTTGCTAACTTAGAATTGAAAGAAGCCAGAATATAGCAAAGTAGCAGTGGATGCCAGGTCTACACAGGCAAACCTAATATAAATATGGTATAAAGTTTAAAAAATGCTAATATAGACTGACACTTAGAAAAGAAGTCATAATCTTCAAGTAGTGTGAAGGACAGCCAGAATCTTTACCCAACCGAGACACCCATGAAGTGGAAGGATGGGGCAGCTTCTGTAGGGCACTGCCTCCCTCAAACTGCTAGGTGGCAGCCCTTGGGTTGCAGCAACAACTCGGATTTCCATAGGTCATCATGGGACCTGGAGTTCTTAGACTCACGTCTGTAAGATTCCGTGGGTACCGCCATCTCACCCGGAAGTGCTCCTGGGCCAATTCTTTGGGACACCAGAAGTACTTCCAAGTGCTCCATAAAAGAAGCCGACTACCTCAGTTCCGAGTCAAAATTGTGGGGAGGTGGACAAAGCTTGCTGCAGGAGTGGAGGAGGCTGAGAAAGAGCAAGTGAATATTAAGTGTCCTGAGTGTTTCCTGTGGGTTGCTATTATTTTATTTTTTACTATTTTCATGTTTTTCTTGTAAGAGCCATAATGTTAAAATTAAAAAAAAAATCAAATATTAACTACAATTTATGCATAAATCACTAAGGATCACAGTAAATATTTACCACATACAACTGGCCATGACCAGAATAGCACAATGGTTTTCACTGCTGCCTTTTCAGACAAGTAATGGGTGACAAAGGCCGCCAGGTGCTAGGCCATCATCAGGATAGCAACGAGCAGGGGATGTGACTACAGGGAACCACCACACAAAGAGAGCACCACATTGATGGCAACAGAGCACCAGTTCATGTTAGTGTGGGAAGACAGGGGCTGCATAGGAGTACTGTCCATAAGTGGAATCTTTGGGAGTTCCAGGTTAAAAAGAGTCGTTCCTTGAAGAAAACTAGATGAAGTTCCCCAGAATGCTAAAGGGAAGGTAAGCCAATGAATTTCTGGTGTTCCTAATCCTCTGCACAGATAGAAGCACAGGCTGCACACCACTATCAGCAGTGGGGTCCCTAGCTAGGTAAACAACGACTAAGACTTACAGTCAACTAGGGTAGCATCAAACGGTTCCTAGTTAAAAATGCAGGGCCCAAGTCACCCATTTTTGACAAAAAGATCTTAGCATGTCAGTGTATTATTGATGACTAAGATGATTAGAGCCCACCACTTTAAGGGCTATACCGAAATATCTGTTCCTAGGCGTTGGCGAAGGAACATTAGTTTGGTGTCCAAGTAGACAAAAAGATTCTTCTTTAATCATATAAATGATTCCAGGTCTCTGTCAAAATGTGACAATTGAAAGAGTTTTAATTTCAACTTAAGCCCATGGCATTATGAGTGTAGAGGAAGGTTTAAGAGGAAGGCTTATTAACAGGGTTGTTAGAGATAGAAAACTGAAGAGTAGGAAGGAGACAGCAGAGTTCTGCACTTGTACTTTGTATTATGTACTTTGCATTCTATCTGTATTTATCTTCTCTTGTCAACTTTAATTTAATATAAATTCACCTTATTATAATCCTTTCACCATGGCGTTTTCATGTTCTACTAATATTAGTTAGGGTTTTCTCCAGAAATGAATAAACACTTAACTGATGCTTTTTAAGTAGTATGAAGACCAAACAAAAATAAATAAGTACTTAAAGTATTTTTCAGGTACCTAAATTAAAGTGCTACCAGAAATGCGCATTTAACATTCTGGCAGCCACTCTCTGGAGACAGCCTCTTCAGTCTTCTCTGTACATGAAATCTTAAATTTTAACCTAAGTTACTTTTTTGCATTTAATAGTTTAGCTAAGTCTCTATGTCTCAAAAGGCTTTTAGCCTCTTTGGCCAGGAAGATGCACATGATTAATATGTATGGAAATCTATGGATCACAAACCCATGCAATAAAAAAAGATATAATACTATTCAACTGGGATAACTAAAAAAGATGTAGACAAGAGACTGTTCTGTTGGATCTCAGAAGATGCTCTCAGGCCAAGACTTTCACAAAAATTTGCTAATAAGGGTAAAAAACAACAAAAAACAAAAGACAATTGTGATTCAAGAATAAGTCTGCTATATTTCCAAATAAAAAAAAACTAAGCAGATTGGAACTTTCTATAATTTACCATAACAGAAATGCTGTAGGCAAACAAAACAAATTCTTGATCCAGGATTTAGACAAAAGAAAGCTTACAATGAAGGATTGTGGTTTCCAGTACCTAGTGATTCCAGTACCTAGTGCTTTTCTTCTTTAGCACTTCACAGAATAACCTACTGAAGCCTCAGACTCACATATCTGTTACAGCCATGGGTATGTCAAGAGAAAACATTGCTCCAAGGCATTCATTAATCCATCCATCCATCCATTATCCAACCCACTATATCCTATCTACAGGGTCACGGGGGTCTGCTCCAAGGCATTCAGTAAATCAAAAATACAAATCGACACAACATCTTTTTTCAGTGTATAGCAAATGCTTTAACATTCTAGGACACAGAATTTGTAAGTAGTGTGTGGAACTAGCTAAACATATACATAAACACTCCAAAACTTGTGCCTGGAAGAGGGGCACACCCTTGTTACTAAGGACATGGGCAGTGTTGAAGGTTTACAATCCGTCATTAGCTTCATTTGTAACTATAAGCAAATTACCAAACCTATTTTTGAAATTTGATTCAGTGCATGAAGGATTAATTAATCTGCAGCAATACTCACATCTGCTACAGCTCAAACTATCTTGATCTCTCTGTCTTCTTCCTCTGTCTGCCTATGCAACACTTTTATGTAAATTATATGTTTACAACACACAAGAGAATATATTTTGTTGCAAATGAGCTATCTGCTGTATTTAAAATTTTGACTTTCTTTCTTTGAACATTCTTTATTTTATCAGTTTCAATAATTGTCATGCCCAGACCTTGCATACAGCATTAAAATGTTCTACCATGCATGTGGCCTGACTTTTATTTTGTCACTTGAGGTTCCCTGAATCCTGTAAAAGCTTGCAAGGCTCACAGACCACAGCAACACCTTTAATGTACTTTCTTGTGGCTGACCTCATAAAGGTGGCAGAGAGGATAGTTTTCAGCATACTTAATTGGTGCTCAAGACCTGTGCTGATGCTTTAGATAGTGTGGTAATAGTTTCTAGCAATACTCCACTCTATAAGAATATAGAACCGCTTTTATAAAACACACACTACCCAGTTTAACTGATTTGCTTTTTTTTGCATCATAATAGCAATGCACTGCAAAGATAAACCCTTTTTAGGTAAACATTTTTTTTTCATAACTGATTGTGACATCGATATATATGCAGTTTAAAGTAGGTAGGCAGATATCAGCAGATCAGGTAGGCTCAACTCAGACAGAGAGTGGGAAAGAATAATTTATTTAGTGGATTTGATGGCAGCATGGTTAAGGACACCAAACATACCAATGTGAGGATTACCTGGTTGCATGTTTAGTCATGGCAGAGTCACAGGATTATCAAAAAACACTCACATAATATCCAGACAGTGATGGTCTTATTGGTGTATATCAGACAATGATGAAGAGTAACACAGAGGTTTCTGTCGGCCAGCTAGAAAATGAGGGCAATAGGTGTGTTGAACCAGGCATATCAAAAAGCACATTTCATCATATCTTATTACATAATTCAAACCAGTTGAGTTTGTTTTCCATCATAGCAAGCTGAACTTGTAGCAGGCCAAAACACATAAACATTGTTCACTGATGGGTTGGAAAAGTATGTTCTGGAATAATGAAGCTCAGCTTCTGCAAATTTCTGCTGAAAGGAGGTCCAGCAAGTCCATGGATATATACTACTGGTTGTAAGCAATATGTGTTGGTTGTGATGGTTTCATGGTATGGAGTTTGGTTTTGTGACACACATTAGTTCCATGATTCAAGATGAATATTCAAATGCAAAATGTTATCTGAACATATTGCTGACCAGGTGCATTGCTACATGGTAGCAGTGTACTGTAATGATACAAGAGAAACAAGGTAACAATTTTGGGACTTCTGCGTTATCCCATTTAATGTCCAGACAAAAAGTTAAGCTGAAATAATAACAAAATAGCAAGTTCAGGACCACTGTGGTCCAAGATCAGAAAGTCCTAAATAGAAGGTGCTTTTGAAGTTGAAGCTCTACCTCACTGAGGCAAGGGTTTGAAAATGAATGCTGATCTCTGGTATCTTGATTTTTACATATCTGTCAGTGTCTAAAAGGCTAGTGTTCTGGGGGTTTATCTTCTACTCTATGGGTAAAAAAATGTCAGTAACCAAGCTTTCCCACTGTCTGGCCCTGTTATTCTGATGTCATGTCCAACAGTACCCATTTCAGAGCAGACTGTTTCAGCAGAATAATGATCCACCAGCCACCAGCACTCAATGTTCTATACACATAAACACACCTCAATTCAATTGAGTTCAATTTTTTATACGGCTCTATTTATTGGGAACTGGTTCAGAGTTCTGTAACAGGTTTTACATGTGAAATACTAATTTTTTAAAATGTATAAATTGCATAATGTACACACTTGAACTACATCAATTTCAATTTGAAGAACATTAATGAATAAAAACAGTGTATGTTCTTCAACGCTATAGTTAAGACGCCAGTTACGAGGAGAGGAGAGAAAAACTTTCAGTCAGCAGCTTCCCTGGATAGAATAAACCTATAACTAAGTCATATAGTTACAATTCTGCAGATCTAGGTCACTTGACCACCCACCCCCTCCTGGGCATTCTATACGACAGTCAATTCTCATTATTCACAGGAATTATGTTCCTGAAAAACCCTATGGATGCGGAAAATGAAAATACTGAAGTACTGATCTCATGGAAAACATTTGGACATGAGCATCATTAGACTTTGCGTCCCAGGAATCAAGTTATCCGAACTATTCTATAACAATTCAGTAATTATTTACCACTCTGTTGTTGATCTTTCTGATTATAAAATAGGTCATTATGATAGTAATTGATGAGAGGAATTCATAATTGATTGCAGAATTACAGTATTTGAGTGTTCCTCTGGAGTGCCTCTTTCTCTTGCACAATTTTGCTCAAAATCTAATCAGCACATCGTTATCACATAACCGGCTTAAGTTTCGAAGTCGGTATTTTTCCACCCAGCCATTTTAACTGTAGACCATCTTCATGAAACTGTGAACCCATAGACACACACACACACAGAAACACACCTGTCATTGAGATATGGATGGTTTCGGTATCAAGGGACCCTAAAATATTGAAATTCGTTGAAAACCGGAAATCTACATTTTTGGCAAATAATGCTTTTGCTCCTCCACCACAGACAATAAGCTATGGTGGGGGAGGGTGAAAAGTAAAAATGGGGCTAAGTCACAGAGGAACACCAGCTGAGGGGGAGAAACAGCAGGGGGAAACGGAGTCAGGTGGTAACGCCACCCCACTGTTCTTACCTTCGATGCTCAGTAATGATCCTTCGACTGTTTCACTTACACAAACCTTGTTTCGACTTTTACTACCTGGAAAGTCAAGTCCGATCATCTTCCTGATGGTCTGCTGGAAGCCATGAGCAACTGCAAATGGGGGTGATCCGAGGACCTCACCACACAATCTAATCTGTAGTAGCAATGGGTGGTGTTTACAAAGGGCAGGACGTTAATCGGTATGAGCTTATGAACCGTATTCATAGGAAATTCCTCGTTCATGTGAAGCACCTGCATGCCCCAGTCTCAGTCATGACTGGTGTCCAGCGGCTTACCCATACTAATTGGCACCGGGCCGACAAACATGATCAATTCAGTGTGTGCAGCTCTGGACATGTAAGGGTATCACAGACCTTTATTGCTCAAGCTCAAAAATGTGCTAGGCTTCTCTTAATTATTTTATCTGCTGTGCATGGCTGTGAATACAGCCCGTGATTAGCTGTACCTGCCCCATCCCAAGTCCCACAGTGAGGAACTTTTTTCCAAATAGGCATGATTAGACTGCAGTTGTAGGCATATGGGTTACACTTTCATAATAGCAGAAAAGTGAATCTATGGGTATGGAATCTGTGGAGACTGAGTATTTACTGTATCATATAAATTTGTGCTGTGTAGTCTAGTAAAAAGACAAAATCCTTTCATCATTGGATTCCAAGGCTGCAAGTATGTTTCGTGTCTTTCTCATCAGCATACACTTGACTCTTATCTTGGCCTCTCCCAGAATAAGAATTTTTGTTGCTCACTCAACAAACAATTTTGGTTTGAAGAGTTTATTAGTTCCCTAATTTTGCATTTCAGTTACAATTTAGACTGTAGTCTAGCGTTTATTAAGCTGTGTCACTAAAAATTAAATAAAGAATTTGAACCATTAAGACAAAATGTTGAAACTTATGGAAACTAAAACTAAAACTGCCCAGTTATAAATGCAAAGAGTGCAGGTTTCATTATGTACCACCTTCCTTTTGATAGTTTTTATATTGTAACAGGCTTCTGCCATCACGTGAGTTAGTTTTTGTCAGGAAACAGCAGCCTATGACAGGGGTGGCAAACTCCAGGCCTCGAGTGCCACAGTGGCTGCAGGTTTTCATTCTTACCATCTTCTTAATTAGCGACCAGTTTTTGCTGCTGATTACTTCTTTTAATTAACTTAACTCAGGCCCCATAGTTGTTTCTTTTTCTTTAATTAGCAGCCAAACAATAATGAGACACAAAACAAGCTACCACATGATCAGCTCCCCTGTGCCCATTACACAATATCTGAAATTAAAGAGAGGTGATGGTCTTGGTAAGGTTGATCTCTCAGGTCACCAAAACATTTTGACGGTGCTCTTAGAAAGAACAGAAAAACAACAGTTTTCAAAATGTGTGCTGAGAAAGAATGAGAGCAGCAACAAGCCATGGAATTAAATAACTGGTTTAATTAACAGCAAGAATTGGTTTCTCATTAAGAAAGTGAAATTGGTTGGAGTTTGAAACCCCAGTTTAGCTGGTCATCTACTACCTCGTTTCACATCTCATTTTTGCTTGGCTGCCATTTAATGTAGAAAGGAATCAATTCAGAGGGCTGAACTCTTCTAACAGGGCTATTAAAGTGATGGGGAAAAAGTTAATTAGCAGTGAAAACTGGTCACTGATTAGGAAAAGGGTTAGAATGAAAACCTGTAGCCACTGCGGCCCTCCAGGCCTGGAGTTCGCCACCCCTGGCCTAGGAGCTGTGATATTTTGGCAAAGATATACGCACACACCGACTTTGTTGCCTATATGTCACATTTAATCTCTCACAAGAAATTACATAACTGGTAAGTTTCATGAACATTGCAAGATGGGCCTCACAGTCATTAACCACAATGTATGTAACAGATGATAAAAATGAAATTTTATTTGGGATCATCAGTTAAATTTTGCTAGGTAATGAAAATTAACAGATAATAAATAAATAAAACAGAATATAACCCCACAAATTTAAAAAAGAGGAACCAAATAGGCATAAAAGTTAGTAGAAAAGTACAATGAATAACTGCATGAAACTTTGAAGTCTTTGGCAAGACTGAAACAATTATATATTTTAGTGATGGATGAAAGCAGGATAATTGGTAGTATTTTAAGCAGTTATAACAGAATATTTTATGATACTTCCATTTGATTATGTAAAAATAAAATGGAAAGAAGTGAATTTATAACAAATATTTCATTACATTTTTAATCACACTTATCAGTTGAAGTATGGTAAAATTAAAACAAGGTACAAAATAACATTTAATAATGTGTTTTATGTAACACTTTACATAAGGAAGTTCTCATCATAAATCTTAAATACTAATTATCTTGCTCCCTCCAGTGGGTTATGTTGTATTACAGCTCACTATTGTAACATATATCCTAACAGAGAAAAAAAAAACTTATCATAAAAGATAAAAGGCATTTTAACATGCCAAAACAATAAATCACTGTAGTTACTCGTAAAGATGACATGAGCTAATGATAAATAAATTCTTAGACTAAAACCAACTTCTTTTGGGAGGCAGCAATGGTATAAGCAAACCTTTGTGTTATATCAGTGAGTTGAAGACCCCGTCCAACCCTTGAAGTGTTCTTGGGTCGATAAACTGACTACTGCAAGCTGCCTGACACCATCAAATAGAACAAAGAACCTGTCCAGATTCTTCCAAGCCTGTAGTCTAGGCAGTGAGCTCATTAAAACCATTTATCATAGCACTGGAATTCTCCTTGAGTGAATACCCACATTCTGCCAGTGAGAAAGAAAGGCCGGGTCATTGACTCTTCTTTCAAAAGAGGGCATTCCCTTCACATCAAAAAGGCACCAGCAAGCTTCAGTCAGGTCTGCATTGTATAATAAGCAGATTTTCAGCAAGTGCTTAGAAAACAACTAAAGCTTTTATCTGCATACCAGTGCTGTGCTGTTGAGTTTATGTTAGGGGCACTTAACTGTCTGGAGAGCTAACTCTCTGGATTACCTGACTGTGAATATCAAGCATTATTACTTTCTCATGTGACATTGAAGGGATCATAGTTTCTGTGAATGTTAACTCTATTTGTACTCACAACTGTGAAACAAAGGTACAAAAAACACCTCTTCTATTTTCATGAAGACCATTTTTGTTTCCCTCCTTTTCTGTCTTACTTTATCTTTCATAAATGATGAGTGCTTTATTGACATCTCCAAACATAAGCAGTGAATAGCAAAAAATCAAAGATCTCAGATATTTTGCATTTATTTTAACAAATCAAACCGCCGGGTGGGTAATAAATAGGGAGAACATAAAATACAATTTAGAAGACAAAAGTTAAACAACACCTTCTAACTCCCCTGTGGTTGGCATTACACATCTTGAACCCTATTACACTAGGCTGGGCGGCTTGCTCACGTTCCCATCTCCAGTGCTATTTCATTTCTGTTCTACCTCACTTTGTAGTCCTGTAGGAAGGTAATTTTGTATCTCTCTGGTTAGCGTGAATTTAATCTTTTTGTAAAAACACATGCACACTGTACTAAATGAAACCTTTATTTTATGATAGGCTACCTAGCAGGACTTTAACAGATTATGAAAGCCTGTGGTATTGTATGCACACAGAGTGCTTGTACAATCAGGACCTATTGGTATTTTACAAATCTGTTTTCATATATTCAAGGTTATTTATTGTGTGGAGCTTCTTATGGATCTAAATAAATAAACTTTCTTTTTAGAACCTTCATGTGGATGGTGGGTCTTTTGGGAATCAAAAATGGTTAACCCTTTAGCATTGATCTGAAGAATCACTCTGGCACCTTTAATTTTAAGAGTGTCTGTTTTTGCTTTTTCATGTAGTTTTATTTCTGAGAATCTTTACTTGTTTCATGGTATCTAAAATAGTGGCTGTACTGTGAAAACACATTATGAGCTCCCTGAGCATCCCTGTGATGTTACTGTGGCAAAGAACATGAAAGAATGTGATCAGTTCTGACTGCTGTTATTTTACCATTACTTATTATGACTGAGTGTTTCTTGCTTTCCTGTACATTTTGCACAGTCATTTTTAAAATAACTAGGCACTTTTTGGTCTCATTAGGAAATAGTTGCTTGCGGGTGATACTCATCTTATGCTGGGTCAGTGACACAAGCCACTGTAGGCATAACCATAAGGTATTTTTGGCTCATTCTCAAAACTGTTAGAGGTTTTAAACATGACTTGGTGTTTTTCTTTATTTGTCTCCCAGTGTTTTTTTGAATAGAACCTAATTGAGCAAAATATAAATTTAGTTGTTTGTAGGAGAAATCAGTATCTTTCATAGGGAATGGCACAGAGTAGTTAAATAGAGGTGAAATACACAAGGAACTAAAATGAAGAAGTCTTAAAATAAAAAAGGCAGTACCTCTTATTTATAGTTTCTATTAAAATATTAGATTGAAATAATTTCTCGGCCACCTTTACAAACTACATGGGGCGAGTAACATTAAAAAAAAATCATTTTTAGGTGGAATATTCCTTAAATCATGAATTTTAAGAATTCGGTTATAATCTCAGTGTACTTTTTAATGTGAATTGCCATTTTATATATCAGGGGCACCATGATGTCACAGATGACGTGGCATGCAACCATGCAATATGATGGCATTATTGAAAAACAGAACACAAAAGGAAAAGCAATATGTTAAACAATTTATTGCAGAGCAATTTGTATTATAAATAACAGTAGTCATTTTGCAAAAAAGACCAGCTATACCAATAGAGAAAGTGAAAAAATAAGCAGAACTTAGAGCCTGGAACTTGTGGCTCCCAAATATGTGCCACCAAATAAAAACCAGGTGATCCACAACATGACCCTGTTCTCTATCTTCAGTAGCAAGTGATCCAAATATGTTGAAGAAAATCAGTTTTATGGAAATCTTATTTTTTATACTTTAACTCCAATTATTAAGAATTTCAAAAACACACAAATTACATCACTTTTCTACATAGTTACCTCTTTTTGTGATGCAATTATCCCAGCGTCATACCAGCTTTTTAATGCCCAATTACTACTACTCCTCCTGCCTTCACTATTTCCAACAAAAATATAAAAGTGCGGAAACTTTTTGAACATCCCTCGTATATTGAAAATGTTCTTTTCTTGAATAAATTCAACATGAAAGGAACAGCAGCTACAAATAACAAAGAAAAGTGTTCTAATGAGTATATTATGAACTGTTGATTTATTATATGCTCTAAGTTTTTTTTCTAGTTCAAGTTGTATTAATTCTTCTTTATTGAGATGTTTTTAAACCTACTTCCTGAATACAGATATTTCTGAGATACTGGTAAATTGTTATTAGGGAATCTATAATGATATATAGTACATTACACACACAATCTTTTGTTACTCATGGCTTAGACTGAGTCCATAAGATAATAATTAGATATCTCACACTTAGAGCAATATTCAAAATTACAGTGCTATCATTTATACTTCAGTAAACAGTTAAAAGCTTCTAATGCATCTGAGCATTGTTATTAGCCATGAAGTCACTCATAAGGAACCCCAATAACCTGAAACAGGCTTCATTGCGTATCACCTATCAAATGATAATGATTAAAGCGGACATGACCATTCTATTGTCGATAAACACAGAATTTTAATTTTGAAAATATAACAACTGCCCTTATGCATTAAATGGTGAGTTATACTAGTTGTATTAGGCTTAAAAAATTCACTGTAGTTCCACTAATTAAAAGAGCAGCGATGTTTCATTATACAGAATGGAGCATTAAATTATTTGGGTATATATGGCACCAAAATATTTACTTCAATTAAATCATTTGATCTTACAGTGAAATGAAAAATATTTGTTGCTAGTCTCACCGGTGCAGAAATGTGTAGCAAGAATGCAATACATTCTGTATAGCAAACACAAATTACAAGCCACTGGTAATATAATACATCAATAATATGCAATTGCCACAAATGAAAAATAAATAAATATCAGATATAAGTATATATTCTAACATTTGTCAGGACATGTAACAGTAAAGAAGTAAAATCAAATCGATAATGCAGACTGAGTCCGAGCGACATTGTTTACATAATGGAGTCTTGGTCAGAATCAAAGCAGGTGATTGTATGCAAGTTTAAGCTACAAGTGAGGGCCTCCTTTAATTCTATAGTATGTCTCACAAATAAAACATATTTTTTAGATTGCTATACTGACACAAAAATCAGAGCTTCACCTTTTGTTTTGACAAATTGACTTGGCCACTCATTTCTGTTCTTAAAAAAATACACATGTGCACTTTGATATTTAAGTGACACATTTTAAAATGGAGGTGTCTCAGGTTTGTGTGTTTTTCAGACAAGGCATGAATGAAAATATCCATAAAAATGAATGCCTCAAGCTAAGAAAATATTGAGTGTTTTTGTTACCTGGATATACTTTTAACAAGAACAACAGATTATCTAGTTGTTCAAACCTGCTGGAGGGGAAATGCAAACTTAACATTCAGTATTGAAGTGATATATAGTAATTTGTTAATACAGAAGTGTCTCAAGGGTTCACAAAGCTTCATGTGCAGACAAGTGCATTATTGCTTTCCTACCCCTGTCAGCTCCTCCCACAATTTCTAGCCTGAGGTGCTGCTATCTTTAGAGGAAACAGAATGACTTGGTTATTAGACAGAATTAGACTTCTGCAAGGGCTAAAATGCCACCCTAAATCTTCTTCCTTTTACATACTATTCATTAAAGAGGAAAAATCAAAGTTTAAACTACCTGCAGTGTCTTAAAAAGAATGCTCAGATTACAATGAATTAAAAATAAATAAATCATGCAGTAAACACGTAAGAACATTGCATTTACTCATATACAGTTGACTCAAGGGCGTCAAGGTTATATGGCATTTAGTGTGGCTGGAGTTAAATTCTTGTCTTAGACAATGCCTGTGGCTACTACAGTTTCTTCCCACATCCCAGAGAATATATATGTTATGATAAATAGTAGGACACAGTACACAAAATATTTAAATTTAAGCTTAAAGTTATTAATATTTGATCTAATAAATGTAATGACTTTTTGATAATCTGCTTATGTAAGAATAACTTAGACAAATATTATGTATGTTCTATAACATTTGGTGGTTAGCTATAAACATTTTTCTATACCCTCAAATGTGAGAAGCCTGCCATTTTAGCGTGAACTCTGGCATAGAAAATCTTGCTTATCTGGCTGGAAAGCAAGGCTTTAATTTGTAGAGTTAATGAGGTTGTTTGTCGTCAACCTTAATGATGAAGTCAAACCAAAAACATCTGTTCTGCACTACAGATGTGTTAGTTGATATAATAATAAGATTGTATCACAAGCAGTAAAGAGACATCAAAAGTGTATATATGTTGTTAGTGTTTTTTATTTTTATTTTTCCAGACATCCAATTATTAGGTCGTGCCTGTGTTGTTACTGTATTTTACTTTTGGAAATTTGTATATCCAGTGAAATAAAACAAAACATAATATTGTAATTGCTTCAATAGAAATGTTAATTTCTACAACATAATGTTGAAGCTGATAGAACCATATTGATTTTCTGTTTTTTATTTACACTTTGTCTTTTTTTTCTGTTAAAGATAGGAGACAGTCTTGTAAACCCAGCATACTGCCATGACTGTCAAAAAGGAGGCAATGCATGGGGGTCTTGTGGGAACTGTGGGATGCAACATAAAAGTTGCAGGTACTGGGTTCTTCTCACTCTAATGCTGGCCAGAATGGGTGGTCAGAATTGAGATCACAGCGCAAATGTGGAATTGACAATGGAAATACCTAATCTTCAATGAAAGTCCAGAAAAAGTATTTAATAAGAAACAAAAACAATTACATTCTAAAAACTCCACATTGGTTTTGTATTAAAACTAGAATCACAATGCAGTTATTATTTGCAGTGCCAGATAATCAAATTTTACTGAAGATACAAAGTCAGAAGACATGCAATGGCAATGAAAACCAGCACGTATAGCACACTATAAAAAGATGGAAAAGTTAGGTATTTCGACCAGGGCTTAGATTCAGATGGAAAGGAGCTAAACTATGTAAGCTGTGACAAGTGTGCCAATTTTCTGGGTACAAAAGACACAAGTCTATTGTTTCAACATGTTTCTTGGGTACTCCCAAACCAAACTAAATTACTGTATGTTACAGAGAGAAGCAATGTGTGCTCCCCTCTAGTGTGAAGCAAGAAAGAAAAGTGAGATGTTTTGTGCCCATGTGTCAAGATGTCTGTTCCTATAGTTTTATATCTGATAAAGGCTTAGTATAGCTTGCTAAAAACTTACTTGACACAGCTACAAAATATGGCATATTTTCTGTTAAAGATTTTAATTTACTTTAATTATTTAATCACTTCCTCTGATTGGACTGAAATCTTTAGAAAAAAGCTAAGAGGGCAGGAATAGCCCGAGCAGATATTTGTCAGAACAGACTGGCGCAGGTCACATACACAGCTCTTGGCCAAAGTTTTGAACAAAATGATTTTGTTTGATTAACAACATGGCAAATTCAACAGAACAGTGCAAAAACAATACCGTACAATACAGGCAAAATGCACCTCTGTGTCTTCAGTATAATTTGTCCTGCTGTCCCTTAATATTTGTAGGGTGGCTTATCCACTTCCATTATCTTACAGTTGATATTTCATTCTTTGTCCCTGTCTGTCACTTATTCTTTAGGACACAACTGCCTCTTCCTTCTCTCAATCCAGTGCCTGCCATAACTATTCTCCCAACTCTATGCTTGATTAGGCTTTGTGCTTAAGCGGACTTTAAACCCTGGAGGTAGTAGTGGAGGAGAGAATGGAGCCAAACAGAGTGCCATTATCAACAATTTCATATATCGTCTCTGACACACTACCATTGGTACTTTTAATCAATGAGTTAATCATCAGAGTTGCATCAAGAAACACTACTGGGGCTCTCAGTCAAGTAAGAATTTTTTTCTTCTGTTTTTCTATAAATTGTGTGTATTTGAGGGTATTGTTGCTATTGTTTGTTTATCATATTTCTTGAGCTTCCGTAAAAAGCCAATTTTTCCTCTTGGGAACATATAAAGTGCTGTTTATCTAAGTATTTATTATATAAGTATACTGTATGTTGCATTCAGTGTACAATAGGATGTTGTGTTCATTGTCTTCTTTTTTATCTGTTGTTGATACAGTACTACTGCCGTTAGTCTGCAGGAGACATGCTCATTGTAATATGCATGTAACAATAAACTTTAACTCATATTTCGCAGGAGCACCTGTAGTCTACGCAAGCTGCCTACTTTATCCCCACGCACACATACAACTCAAAATAGTAAAGGACAAATCACTCAAACATTAAAGAAAAACTGTTAGCTTTAATATAACTTTGTGAAACAATCAGCAGTTAAGGCACAAGAAGTGATTAAATCTACAGAAAAAGAGTGTCTGGTCGAGCTGTGAAAATGGGAACATGGATGGGTTTCTTTTCTGTGCCGAGTTCCTTCCTCTTCAGCTGGTCATATAGCATTATAATCATGGTTTAGAATTACACTTAAAATCATTCTCATGCAGTGTTTAACATTAAGTAAAAAGCTTTTTCCTTATACTCACTTAACCCAAGTCAAGGTCACCTCTTCTGGCAGGATTGGCACAAGGCAGGAAACTCACACACTCGCCTAACCTGGGAATTGTAATACATTTAGAAGAAGCCATGCTAACTGAAGGAGAAAATGCAAATTCCACTAAGATAGCTTCTAGATTCAAAACTCAAGATCAAGGAGGCACTGTGGCACCATGCTTTTTCTTGGATGAGATAAATGCATTTATAGACAGTGTAAGTAAAATGCAATGCTAATTACTAAAAACTTGACCAGCTACTGATATATTGTTAATACTTGGGATCCTTAGTACAGTGGTTCACAAACTGTGGTACGTGTACCACTGGTGGTACGCAGAGCCTTTTCAGGTGGTATGCATTGCAGTCGCTGAAATTTAATTTATCTGTGCAAAACCCTTTATGACAAGCCTGTTGTGAGCAAAAACCAATGAAACTGTTTAAATACAATAATACGTGGATTCCCAAATTTAGTGTGGTGTGAAATTTCGTCATCTGAATAAATAAAACCTATTATTCGAATCAGTATTTAGTTAATTTAATGCTACCATAATTCCGTTTCACGGAAGTCAACTTCTACTTCTTCACTGTTTGAGCTTTTTGTCACTAGATGAAAGCAAAACGGCGACACTGTTTAGTCTTCGGTAACTCTGCCTCACAGAAAACGCTCGCATTTGTTATTATACGTGCACTGCCGCTGTATCGCATCGTAGTCACTAGATCTAAGCACAAAGCAGATACCATTTCGTCTTCGGTAACTGCATCACATACAGGCCGAAGGCAGGATTTAGTTTCGGGGAGGAATTTATCAATTTATATACGTGCACAAATTTTTTCATTAATTTTATGCATAGTTTCTTCCAATTCTTTAACTTTTATTCAGATTTCGGGGCGGTTTAGACCCGAACTCCACCCCCCACACAGAGCTCTCCCTCCCTTTCAACAAGGTGCGGGTGGTACGCAACGCAACTCACTTAACCTCAGGTGGTACTTGACGTCCAAAGGTTTGGGAACCCCTGCCTTAGTACAGTATGCCAGCATCATGGGATGTTAATGTATGTTCCGTTTTGTAAGTAATGATAAGTTCTAATAGGTAAGCAAGGCCTTGACCATTTAAAGTAGATATATATATATAGATATATATATATAGATATATATATATATATATATACTGTATATATATACTCAGCAAAAAAAGAAATGTCCCCTGACTTTCAACTGTTTTTACTTTCAGTAGACTTAATGTGTAAATATTTGTATGAACACTAAAAGAGTCAACACCATAAGACATAAACTAAAAATGTTTCACAATGTGTCCCAGAATGAAGGGAGGCTCAAAATCAAAAGTACCAGTCAGTATCTGGTGTGGCCACCAGCTGCTTGAAGTACTGCAGTGCATCTCCTCCTCATGGACTGGACCAGATTTGTCAGTTTTTGCTGTGAGATGTTACCCCACTCTTCCACCAAGGCACCTGCAAGTTCCTGGACATTTCTGGGGGGAATGGCCCTAGCCCTCACCCTGCGATCCAACAGGTCCCAGACGTGCTCAATGGGATTGAGATCTGGGCTCTTCGCTGGCCATGGCAGAACACTGACATTGCTGTCATGCAGAAACTCACGCACTTTTTGCCACTCCTGTCTGGTCCAGCGAAGGTGGGTTTGTGCCCATAGGCGGCGTTGTTGCTGGTGATGTCTGGTAAGGACCTGCCTTACAACAGGCCTGCAAGCCCTCAGTCCAGCCTCTCTCAGCCTATTGCGAACAGTCTGAGCACTGATGGAGGGATTGCGTGTTCCTGGTGTGACTTGGGCAGTTGTTGTGGCCATCCTGTACCTGTCACGCAGGTGTGATATTCGGATGTACCGATCCTGTGCAGGTGTTGTTACACGTGGTCTTCCACTGCGAGGATGATCAGCTGTCCTTCCTGTCTCCCTGTAGTGCTGTCTTAGGCGTCTCACAGTGTGGACATGGCAATTTATTGCCCTAGCCACATCAGCAGTCCTCATGCCTCCCTGCAGCATGCCTAATGCACGTTCACGCAGATGAGCAGGGACCCTGGGCATCTTTCTTTGGGTGTTTTTCACAGTCGGTAGACAAGTCTCTTTAGTGTCCTGCGTTTTTAGAACTGTGACCTTAAATGCTTACTTTCTGTAAGCTGTTAAGGTCTTAACGACCATTCCACAGGTGCATGTTAATTAATTGATTATGGTTAATTGAACGTGCATGGAAAACATTGTTTAAACAATTTACAATGAAGATCTGTAAAGTTATTTGGATTTTTAAAACATTATTGTTGAAATACACAGTCCTGAAAAAGGGACGTTTCTTTTTTTGCTGAGTATATATATGTAAGAAGTTGGATTTTGTTATCAGCTCTAAGCTTAACTTGAAGCCAGTGTTACAACTAAAGAACAGTGGTTATGTGTTCATACCTTCTAGTTTTTATAATGATTCTTGCAGCAGCATTTTGAATTACCTGAAAATTGCATTCAGAACAATTCAACCAGCCTGTAAATAACATATCACAGTAGTCAATCAAATGTGTGAATTGATTTCTCATGATTCTCCATATTTAGAAATCATATTAACTTTCTGTACATTTTAAGACAGAGAAAACATATTTTAGAAAGTTTTATAATGTGTGTTTTCATGGTTATGCTAGTGTCAAAGATAATGTCTAAGTTGTGTGCTGATTCAAAAAAACTAATGTTTAGACTATCTGAATTAAAAAGTCAATCTGGTAGTCAACCCTAATAGAAATAACTGCACAAATAAATTTCTCAGTATATTCCATACTTAGAAAATGTCTTAATATTCCAATATTTTAAGAAAAAAACACAGTTTAGGTAGTTTGGTCAAAATGTGAAAGATGATGCCTAAGCTGTGTGATAATTCATTAAAACTAATGCTAAGGCCTATTGTGTTAAAAACTGAACAAATATTGTTGCTGTCTTTATTATTCGCTCTCAATAAATAACATTTCCATTTTTCTGTATTCAGAGACAAGTAGTTCCCATCCATTCACTACTTTAATTCACTGATATAGTTAATTAAAGAGAATATTAGAAAAAATTACTTGGTCTGAAAAAAGACATAGCTGGGAATCGTCTACATACAAGTGAAGATGAATGTTATGTCTTCTAATAATATTTCTCAATGAAAACAATAAAGGTGTGAGTACTGAGCCTTGTGGGACAGAATATTTAACTTCTGAATATAATGATATATTACTGTCAGCACATTTCTGTACATCCTGAAATCAATATGTATGTACAGAAATATGAATTAAGCAGTACGAGGACAGTCCCTCACACAAAAATGAAAATTTCCAGCCTACATAATAAAATAAATTGATCAATAATGTTAAAGACTGTGCTTAAATCTAACCACATAGTTATTATGGAATTTCCTTCATGATAAAATCTTAGAATGTAATTTGAATGTTATCATTAAAGAAGTACTTAAAATATACACTGCTGTTGGTATCTTGCATTGCAGTTCAAAATTCCCATTTGTTAGCAATGGGCAGCACGGTGGTGCAGTGGTAGCTCTGCAGCCTGCATGGCAGTAAGGTGACCTGGGTTCACTTCCCGGGCCCTCCCTGCGTGGGGTTTGCATGTTCCCCCCGTGCATGCATGAGTTTTCTCTGGGTGCTCCGGTTTCCTCCCACAGTCCAAAAACATGGAGGTTAGGTGCATTGATGATCCTAAATTGTCCCTAGTGTGTGCTTGGTGTTTGGGTGTGTGTGTGTGTGTGTGTGTGTACCCAGCAGTGGGCTGGCGCCCTGTTCAGGATTTGTTTTGGTATTTGGTATTTGTTCCTGCCTTGCGCCCTGTGCTGGCTGAGATTGGCTCCAGCAGACCCCCGTGACCACATGTTAGGATATAAAGGGTTGAACAATGACTGACTGACTGACTAAATTAGCAATTGTTTTAAACAGTACATGAGGATTATTTCTGTTGCCATCTGTTACTCTAGAATAGTAGTCAGAGAGAGCAGTAAAGAGAGCTATTTTATACCTTTTAACACTGTCTGTTTATTCAGTTTGGCAGACTTGTAGCTTTGATGCTTTCCACTGATGCTTGAATTTTCAGCACTGTAATTTAAGAGCATGAGTGCTCTCATTAAACCAGGGGGAGTTTCTACATGCTTTATCACTTTTTTAAGGGGACCTACTGCATCCAAGGGCTCTTTCAAATTCATATCATAATCAGATGTCAGCTGTTTAGATTATTTTCCATAATTATGTTTGAGTGGCTAAAAGTACAAATTGTGATGGAGAGATGCAATGTTCATGTTTCACTTTCCTTATTTTAATCAGATCAGCAATTGTATTGGCAAGGGCAAAAACAAATGAAATCTAATTAAGCAATTAAGATCCCTTATCTTAGAGGACTGATATTATGAATCTCAGCTCTATTAGTAATAAAAACATCATGAGTAAAATATTTGTTAAAAGTGTCAGTTTCTTTGTCTACATGGATATTAAAATCTGCCATCGACACTACCTGATCTTAATTTTTAGCTAAATCAGAGGAAAGTCAGTCAAATTCAGCTTTGAACAATGAACATGGTCCTGGTGGACTGCAAATTAGTATTACAATTGTGCTGAAATCTGTTTTGGTATCTATTGTGAATACCTTCAAAGGATGTAAATTTGCCTAAGTTTGTTTCTATACATAATTATCTCAAAGCAATCTCCTCAAACAGTATATCTTAAATCATAAAGAAATGTAAAACATTTGGTGCTGAAATAGTCGTGCAGACAAAATACATGTGCAATGCCACTCATTATTTAGGAAAAGATCCCAGTCGTTCCATGGGGGAGATACTTTCTAACTAAGACTAAGGTCATAAAGTTTATGCGTCCGTTTCTGGACAATGGCAGAACTGTAACAAGAGTTGCATAAAGTGTGACAGGAACTTCCACTTGCAGCTAAAATCACTTCAGTACACATGTACTTTGTCAGTGTGCCCGCGTCAATCAAATCCAGGAAGCTCTGCAGTCTACTTGTGACTTTACGCTGTGAGAAGATAAGTAAATGAATCAAGGTAAATAAAATTTGATCTGATTTTTATAATAGTAACATATAAATGTTTTTCTTATAAAGACCATTACAAAACATAATCACAAACAGGACTTTGCACTATACCCTGGCGAGCTCTGCAAGCTGTGCTGTTTCTTTGAAGGACAGGTGTGGGGAAGACTGACTGGCAGAACAATGCCCGACCTCTTGCTGTATCCAAACGGTGCCATCTTTCACCTTTACGCCTGGTACAGCTGCATTGTTTTTATATGTGCGTGGATATTTCTTGCAGGGAGGGCTTCTGTTCACCTCCATTATACCACATCTATATTTGAAAACTAAAAGTGTCAGATCATGGGGAGCATGAATATGACTGAGAGAATAAAACTGAAAAAAATATGCTAACTTTTACTAGTACTATAAATTTACGTTGGCTGTTACAGATTCAAAGTGAATGTATGTTTTTATTCTATTACAGTAACAATAAGAGCAGCTTACTACTCAAAACAGACACGCTCAGAATCAAACCAAGAACCTCTTGATTATGAGTCAGCAGTTCTTACCGCTGCACCACTCAAGCAGTTGTGTCAATGTTGTACCCTAACCTAAGTTTGTTTTCTACGGTAATATTCTTGAATAAAAGCGCACTTGTTTTGTTATATTTTGTACCTTTTGTGAAAGTTTTTCATATTTGGACTTCAGTCTTCACACATTATAAACACTTCATGTCTACATTTTGTCAATTATTGCTAAAATATGAAAAACGTTTCTTTTTTAGTCATTTGTTCAACAATTTCTGCCTTGTATTTCATCCTACATTTACACAGATCATTGTAGACACGGAACACACATGAAATGTATGTATACCAAATGACAATATATTATTTACCCTCTACAACTCCAGACACCTCACACCCAGATAAACAGACATTAACTCTGAGAATCTTCTCTGCGACTTGAGCGGAGTCAGTGATGGGGGGATGGGATAGCGGGCTGCTTGCTGCTTGTGTTGATCGACATTTTTACAAAACAAAAGATGCTGATGGAGAGGTGCGAAGGAGGTGCGAAGGAATTTACGGTGGGCTGGGATTGCGAGTTTTTTCATAGGCTTCAGGGATTCTAGTGGTGTGTGTTAATCATTATCAATATGGGTTCCTAGTAATTTTAGAAATGCTGCTTTTGCAATAAGGTCAGCTTGTTGGCTACAAGACACTCACGTTTAGGCTTTCACTGCTGGTAGGATACCCGACTTCACTGTATTTTTTTTAACTCAGCTTGAATTAATTTTCCACTCCTGGTAATTTCTTACTACTACTACAACTACCACTCCTACTACCACTTCTACTACAAGGTACACTCACTAGGCTATACTAGGCCCGTTAAACTTTGCAGTCTTGTAAAGGAGGACTGGTATCATATATTTATGGCAAAGGTTAATCGTCCACTTTAGACTTTCTCAATTGGCCTCCTGCTGATTGTGATGCTGCTGGTAATCAGTTTTCCCACCATATCTCAGATATGTGCATGCTAGCTTGACTAGTAATTCTAAATTGGCTTTGCATGAGTGACTGCGCGATAAGCATTTAGCATGGCCAGGACTATTGCTCTGTTTATGGTTGGTTTCTGATTTTTGCTTCAAGGATGACATAAATTTGAATGCCAAAAAAATAATAAAATCAATTCATTTTTTTCTTTCTTTCCCAGGAGGCAGATCTAAAGATCTTTTATTTTATTTGTGAAGCATTTGATTTTGTGGTTCAATGGTAATCACGTTTAAATTAACTGTGTTTATTTAACACTATAAAGGATAGAGTACAAAGATATTGATTTTAAATGAGCTGTTAATACAATATTTGTGTAGTGTATGCAAGCAGAAACAATTATGAACAGTTCCAAGGGACATTAAATGTCAATGCTATTAAAATGTATGTGGGAGCAATCTCTTAGTATCTTAAAGTATCTCATTCTGACAGGAATATTGCATACACATTTACTTTACTTGTGTACTATGTATTTAGCATATTTAATAGCATATCAAGTAATGACAGTGGATTTGGGAAAACTCTTTTTGGCAGATAAAACCGGTTGCCAATACCATTGGTGATGTTTAAATGCTGGAATGGCTTGTGGGAAAAGAGCAGAACACCTGTCTATATTTATTTATTTTGAGACCTTCTATGTTGGGATTGCATATTCTCCATGTTTGTTTTTGGGTTTGTTTAGGTATTGTATTTTCCTCCCACAGTCTAAAATTCAGTGTTAGTTTGGTTGTGTGCATTGACATGAGATGGGTGGATTCTCCCCCCATTCCCTGCCCAAACCCATTGCTGCTGGGAAAAAGGCCAGTCACCGGGACAGTATATCCTGGAACTCCAATGAGTAACACTGCTGCAGTGTAAATTGCAGCCTACATAGTTAGCTATGAATAACGTCTCAGCGTTGTCAATATAATTTTCCATTTTTTTATAGAAATGACAAGGAAAAGTATAATTATAGTGTCAGCATGTTTATCAGTTGAATCATGTATAACAATCAAGAGCATAAAAGTAATACATTTCCAGTTTAAAAACAACCATTCAGAGAATGCATGCAGAATATCTCAAAAAGGTAACTTTCAACTTAATGTATAACATAAAATTACCTCTTCAAGTTCAGTCTTTGTGTAGTTAATCATCATGAAAACAAACAGCAGGTAAATATTGTTGTAGTGTTGTCAGTGATGCTTTCATTTCTAAAATATGTTTCCATTTCTTCAACTTTTCTGTTTATCTTGGGATAAAAAGTGATTATCTACTGTGCCTGTGCTGCCCTCTAGTGGAGATGACTTTAAATCAATAAGTTTCAAATCTGCTGAAGGTTTATTCTTAATTGTAGTACAAGTTACACATTTTCCAAATTGGGGATAGTATAATTTTAATTATATTTGCAGGCAAACTCAAATCTGCTCTGAATTACAGTTATGCGGTTTATTACTTTCACAGGCTAACTCTAATCTGTCTGAATTACACTTCTATATGTATGATACATAACAGTTAACATGTCGAGAAGGCATTTATATTCTGGGGAAAAAAATAATATCTTCGCACTTGAATGTGACTGGAAGTATAGAGTATGTTTCCTCAAGTATGGATATCTTAAGCCTATTAAACTACATTAAACTGTGAACACAAAGGTTTAGAGTATAAAGACAGTCCCATAATGTATTAATGTCCAAATTTCCACTCTAAGAATATTAGATGACAAGTCTAAATTTCAAATTGGCTCCTGAACCTTTTGATGAAACCAGTTAGTTGAAAGATGAATTGCGCTGTAATTCCTATAAAGTTACTACAAAGGAGGTCACAATTCTGCCAACACTTGGTCATAAAAGCTGAATTTATTCCAAAATTGGACTTAACTCCTCTTACCCTCCAAATCACTTTTACATTGCATGAATATTTATATTTTCCATTATGATAATGTCAAACAGCAGTAAATTATTCCATGACAGAAACTTCAAGAAAATGGTTTAGATTTGCAGACCTTCCCAAGTACTGTGGTCATGTCAGAGATTAATAACTACTGTATTGTTGTAAGTGATTGATTTTTTTTGATATTCAGTTCAATAGGACAAGTAAGTGTGTTTTGCTTTAAGTGGGAAAGAAACTTAAGAGAAAAAAGAATTGTAATTTCACAGTACAGTACAGATGGTTTGCCTTCGGGCTTTTCTTCTTAATTAAGATGACATTGGTGGTAGTCTTCCGGACAGAAGAAGGTAAGAACTAAGAACTGTAAAACCTGTTTTAGTTAGATCCCATCGTTTACTTTGTAAATCAGGAGGAAGTTTTTTTTTTCCTTGTAGCTGTAAATTTATTGGACAAACCAAGAAAAATAGTGCCTGTTGGAATTAAAGTTCAATTTTTGAGTTCTTCCTTACAGACTGAGAGTGCAGGGTCATCTGCTTGCTAAGCTACTCCAGGTGATTGCCTAGACTGGCAAATGTAAAGTGAACTTGATAACTAGATAGATAGAAGCAATATAAGTGATACGTATCATGGTATCATAATATCATCAAAGCTTGCTCTTTATGTATTTGTGATCTTTACTGCAGCGGCCACAGAAAATGTAACATTTTTATAAAGCCATATTTTCAGTTTTTAGAGGCTGTGTAACAAAATGCCAAATGAAAGTTTTTAAGGTTTTTAAGAAAGATTTGTACTTGAATGACAAAGTACTTCTCCCTCATGGCATTTTGACTTTGGTTCAGTTTCTAACTGGGGATGTGGGTTGAAATTGAAATTTCTTGTATTTTACTGAATGTTGATTTTTACTGTTTTGTCTTAATGAGTAACAAACTTTGAAATAATGCCAAATTATACATTATGCAACCATCTTTGTCATGATCCAGTATGCCATGGAATTTTACAGAAAGAGCAAAGTAAAGAAATATTTCATATTTTCCAAAAAAAAAATCTAAATGTATTTTTTCTTAATGCATAAAAATAAGCATTCATCCCTAATTTTTCAGGATATTCGATCATATGCAGTGGTTGTAGTGGAACCAAATTACTTGTATTTCTCTATTTATGGTGATAGAGTTCATATTCGATTACATACTTTGAGGAGTGGGGATTCCCACATGAAGATCCCTGAAGAGGTAGTGGTACTCACTGGTACTCTAGTAAACAATGCCAGTATAGTGAAGCTTTCATCATTGCATAGTTGTGATACAACGACAGTCAATCAGGGAGCCTTCCCTCATGAAAAAATGAAGAGGTGACACTACTCACTGATACGGTAAGAAAACTCTATGGTACACTGATCATATAACATCATTTATGATAAAGGCTTTTTTCAATTTTACATAGCAGTTGGTTCACTCTTAGAGGTATGTATTGCTTACAGTATGTGGCATCATTGTAGCCCTGTAATGTTAGTGAACTGGGCTTTATGTGAAGATGGGATGAAACCCTGTGAAAGTAGACAGCAAGGGAAGTTAGAAAAAATCAGTAGTATATCTAGACAATTAATTTTCTTGACACTTCTCTTTTATCCTTTCAAGAACCTGATGAGGATTTCCAGAGCAGTGTTTGAAGACAAAAGGTGGAAAGTCAGAACAAACCAAGAATATAAAGTATTATGAAACAACCCTGATTTAGTGGCAATTGAGAGTATTATGGAACAACCTTCATTTAGTGGCTAAAGTGAAATCAGCAAGAATAAGATGTCAGCCCCCCTGGGTTGCGGCATCGCCACAGATTCCTACAGGCCATCATGGGAATTGGAATTTGTTGGGTCAGCCCTGTTGGGTTTTGTTGGTAAGACCAGGGAGCACTGGGAGGACTGGTGACCCCTACTTTGTTGGGCTCCAACCTTACCCAGAAGTGCTTCCGAGCTTCAGGACACCGGAAGTACTTTCGAAGATTACATAAAAAGAGCTGCCTAACACAACTCGAGGAGCCGAGTCAGGATGCAGGAGATGAAGCTTGCTGAGAGGAGTGGAGGAGAGGCTGAGAGAGAGAGAGAGTGAGAGAGGAAGAGACAAAGGGAAGAGATGACAGATTAAAAGAGTGATGTATATTGTGTGCTTCTGTAACTGTGCACTGGTGCTGTGGGAAATGCTTACAGGAAACATTTCACACAAATAAAACTCTTGTATTGGCAACCTGTGTCCAGTGCCTGTCTGTGTCAGGTGATAGAGGAGCTGGAGCGCCCCCTGGTGGCCACACATCTTATTAGCTCCTTAGTCAGCGAGCGCCCATGTCTCTGCCCCATATAAAATTACTGGTCTTATTACTGTTTTGTATCTTAAACTTTGAATCCAGCTTGCCTTAGCTGACTTTAAAATATTTTGCAGCACAAAGTAAAATCTATTTACAACTGCTAGTCTTTCCCTTATTTATCATTTATACGTTCAGTTCAATCAACTACTGAACCTAAGTGTTTAAATGAATGTCCTCATCCAAAGATTTGACTACATATCATATAGGTAGGTGATCATATATCTGTAGAGATGATGATATATCTTTATGATTTATCATGTATTTAAATTATGTAGTATTTTATTTGGGTTTTAAATGTACTCTTAAAATATACATTAATATTTGTAACATATTCTCATTTTGCAATTTGCCTTGCTTAAGGAATCAACAAAAGATACAATAAAAATAATTGATTGATTTATTAATTAAATTTAACCAGAAATGCTGATCCAGGTTACTCTGCACATGTTTTTGGAAGCATGTGTAAGTTGTGCATTCACATCATTTTAATCTGTTTATTCCAATTTAAGAGCACAGTGATCTGCTGCTTGATGTGAACCACCTCTTAGGTAGAGCACCAGTTTATACCTGTATAATGCAGACCCATACTGACCACAAGGGTGCACTGCAGCTTCATTTTTATGACCAACATCTATTTTTTCTATATTTTTTACAATTATTACAGGTTATTGCTTTTTCTTGGTTGTCACAGTGGCAGTGTTGCTGTCTCAAAATCTCATGAAACTGAGTTTAAGTTCAGTGACCTAGTGATTGCTTGAGTTGATTTTGCATGTTATGGCCAAGTCTGCATAGGTTTTTCTTCAGGTACACTGCTTCTCTGCTCAAATCCTAAGTCAGGGGTTTTCAGACTTGGTAACTGTAGACCCACTGTGGGTGCAGGTTTTTGTTCCAGCCAGATTCATAATCAGTGACAACAACTGATAACACTGAGCTCATTTAATTAGCTGGTATTTTTTTCCTCTTCTCTTATTCTACATTCAGAAAAGCACAGCAGCATGATTTTTACATTTATATAAAATTTGGAAATATTTCTAGTTTTGCTATAAATTCAACTACTTAACTCTCTTTTGTTGATTTCATCATATTTTGCCCTTTCTCTGTGCAGTTTGTGCCCTTCATTGTATCTTAATAATGACAAATTAAAACAAGCAGAGCAGACACCCAGGCAGACAACACTGAATCGTGAAAGGCTGCAACTACTTTAGAATCAGACCCACTAATTAGTAAATAATGCATTAATTAAATAATTAGAACACCTGGAAAAGTAGAAAATCAAGAAGAAAATATTGTTAAAAAGAAAAAAATACATTATTCTCATATAACTGCTTAGTACATTTTAATATACTATATGGTGTATATATACCAAACTTAATTTTTTTATTTCTATATTGTTCCCAAAACAAAGAATCTGGAAAATAACAGTTCACTTATTTAGTCCAGGAGTCCAATTAAAAACAGAAGCTGGTTGTAACAAAAACTTGCAGGCACAGTGGGTCCCCAGGACTGAATCTGAAAACCCCTGTCCAAGGTTAATTGGTGTGTCTAAACTTGCCATGGCAGGAGTAAGTGTGGGTGTGCTTCACTGTGTTTGTGGTAGCCTGCCATCACATTAAGGGCTGTTTCCTACAATGTGCACCAGACTTCCAGAATATGCTTTACATGATTCTACATGTATACATTGAATTAATGGAAATGGAATGGTATGGAAAATATATGGGTCGGTTGTTTTTCCACTATAGTACTTAACACATGTTGAAAGGAAATTTCAGTGGTATCAGTGTGATTTATATAACATGCTTATTTGTCAGTTTAAATTAATATTATGAAATATAATTTAAAAAGCCACTTAAGTATCGTTTGTCCAGACAGATGTGTCAATATCTCATGTCAATGTAAAGACTGAAAATCGCTGCTCATGTGTCAATTAGCAACTGAGTGCCAACCTTCTAGTGCAGTCATGTTTGCCCTTTTTTCTGACAGCCAATAGCATGCTGTATTTTGGAGCCTATGCTGTGTGAAGGGTTACCAGGTACAGTGAATTCAGCCCCAATCTCTGCCTTTTATCTTTTTACCAATCTGTCATGATATGTAAAACATGGAACTTCCGACAGACAAGCTTCTTTTTCGTTTGTGTAGTTCAAATCACTTACATTCCTTAATCCTAGTCAGTGCATTCTATGCATTGTAGTGTTCGATTGGCACTAAACTTTTGACTTCAGTATTGATACGAGCATTTGAACCTCAGTACCAGTCCTAAAGTGATACCCAAACAAATTAATGTATAACACCCATATCCCACATCTCACAACAGCCGCCTGCTCTATCGCACAAATTCCTCCCTGCCTTGTCACACTCCACAAAATAATACAAGGTGGTGGAGTGCATTTATATTAATATTTACATTGGAAAAGTGGGGGGTTGTTCCCGCATGATGAACTGATCTAGGTGTAATACATATATTTCACTGAAGATCATTTGGGGGAGTTAGAATCACACTAATACACAACTGAGTGCAACATGCTTGAAAAGTATAATTTACTTTCAATACTGAAATTAAATTAATGCTGGAGCCATATTGTTTTAAAAATTGGTTTTATTTGTGCTTTTTCAGTAATGGTTTACCACACAACCCTTAAGCATTGTACGGCCTTTCAGAGATCGACCTGGAACAGGCAGGTGAAAATGCAGACTTCCCAGGGCCCAGCTCCACTGCATCATCTCCAGTTGAGAGCGAAAATGGGAGCAAAGATGCAAGTGATGCAGGTCACGATAGCTCGCTGATTCCAGAAGATCACTTGAAACTAGAGATGGCCTTATAGTCCGCGCATTCATCTACTCCTCGCGAGCCAGAAGCATCGGCTGTAATGGGGGTTGCCACTTCACCCGCGGAGCACGAAAGCCAAAACGATTTGTTCGACCTGAAGGAAATGATCACAACATTGGCCACGGCCATGTCCATAAGTGAGCTCAAGAAAGACATTCAGAAAAATATGAAGAAAGAAATAAATGGCTTGCTCAAGACAAACGAGAAGCTGCGGATGGAGCTGCAAGAGATGTGGCAGGAATATAAAGACTTATATATAAGACGTATATATAATCATTTTGATGCAGTCTTTAAAGATATGCTGAGAAAAATTGAGGAACACATTCAGGAAAATGCGTCTAAACTGAGAGAACTTTCCGATCAGCTGGAAGATGTTAAGCAGACATTCACGGCTCGAATTGAAACAGAGGAACATTTGGCATCTAACACCGATGGAAAAGCTACAGCTGCAAATTCCGAATGCAAAAAACTCGGGGACAGAATTGCGGCTCTGGAAGATGGATGCAGAAGGAATAATATTAGAATCGAAGGGCTACCTGAGAATCATGAAAGTCCAAACCCAGTGAAACTTGTAGCTGAACTATTCTCAAAAATAATTGGAGAGGACTTTAAAGCAGATACTGAGATAGCGGCAGCTTATCACACACATGGATCAAATACCTCTAAACCTAGGACTTTAATTGTCCGGTTCGAGAGATTACAATTTAAGCTTAATGTAATGGCACTTCTCAGGCACAAACAAGAGATTATATTTGAGTCGCATCCTGTCATGATATGGCAAGAAGATATTACCTGCTGTCTGATCCACTTGAAACGATACAGGTACCATAATTATACATCCTTCTCTCTTCTCTGACACTTTTTGTTTATGTTTTAATTACAATTATAGGCGTATGTGTGGAAGAAATTAAAGTAAGGTTTTTTTTTTTTTGGTTTTTAACTTTTCTAAAGGAGACTGTTTAACATCATACCCTTGGTTTATTGTTATTGTTATTATTGCATTAGGGTTTACTATGCTTATCCAGTGCCACTTTTTAACACCATTCCCTGGGTTTACTGTCTTAATATTTCAAGACTGGTGAAGATTATATTTTATACTTATAGTATTTTGACTTTATCGGCAATAGATATCTCTACTTTCTAATCCTCAAATCCCACTGCTGGGGAGCTAGTTTTGTTTTGGATGTGCTCTGTCTGAAGTTATGTCAGTGGACTGGAACTTTTTGACGTGGGGTCCAGCCTCACGTGGGGAGGCAAAATGAGGGGAGAGAAAGGAGGGGAGAGAAAGAGAGCAAGCTATATCTAATCTATCCTTTTAATCCTTATAATTATAACTTCCAATGTAACAATAGGCTGCATGGCAATAACTCATGGGAAGATTAGAAATTAAAGTTAAAGTTGTCTCACTTCCAGTTAAGACTACAAAATGACATCAAATATTCAGAATCAGTGTCTCCATAATGGGACAGTTAACTTTCCCATGGAATGTTAAAGGCCTGAATCACGAATTAAAGAGAAAGAAAGTATTCTCTTACCTAACAGGTTTAAATGCTAAAATAGTATTTTTACAGGAGACCCACTTACTAAGCAAGGATCAGTTCCGGCTGCAAAAAGACTGTATTGGCCAATTGTTCCGTTCCAGCTTTACAAAGAAAACCAGAGGTGTGGGAATTCTCATACATAGAACAGTCTCATTTGTGGTATCAGATGTAGTATCTGATCCTGAAGGGAGATATGTGATTGTCATGGGCAATTTATTTAACTGTGATTTTGATAAATGCTAAATGATAAATGCTGCAAAAAGACTGTACTGGCCAAATGTTCCTTTCCAGCTTTACAAAGAAAACCAGAGGTGTGGGGATTCTCATACATAGAACAGTCTCATTTGTGGTATCAGATGTAGTATCTGATCCTGAAGGGAGATATGTGATTATCATGGGCAATTTATTTAAAAGTGATTTTGATAAATGTTTATGCACCCAATGTCGATGATAGAGAATTCATGCAAAATGTATTTGCATCCATTCCCAATGTGAACACTCATAAAATTATAATGGCTGGGGACTTTAATTGTGTTTTAAATCCACTCTTAAATAGGTCTCCTGTCACAGGGGGGATGACATCTAACACTGCAAAGACAATTACAATTTTAACTGACCACAACCTATCAAACCCCTGGAGGTTTCTAAACCCAAACTCAAGAACATATTCCTTCTACTCACCAGTGCATCATTGCTACTCAAGAATTGATTATTTCTTTATATATAATAATTTCAAGCCTATGATTAAACCTTGCAAGTATGACACTATTGTTATTTCTGACCATGCCCCTCTGATCTTGGAGCTAAAATCATTATGCCCCACACACTCATCTTGCAGATGACGTCTTAACCCACTTCTATTAGCAGACGAGAACTGTACAGAATTTATAAAATGTATAATATATGTACAGTATATATGTAATATATACAAATCAGTTTTTTCCTAGAGACAAATACATCCTCAGAGGTCTCTGCAGAAATTCTCTGGGAAACTCTAAAAGCCTTCTTAAGAGGACAGATTATTTTATATATTTCCCACAGAAATATATTAGAAACCAAGAAGGTATCAGAGCTAACCAGCGAAATTACTAGAATAGATGAAGAACATGCCAGGGGCCTCATGTATAACGCCATGCGTAGAGTTCGCACTATAACATGGCGTAAGCACAAAAGCCGAAATGTGCTTATGCACAGAAAAATCCAGATGCAGGAATCTGTGTGTACTCCAACTTCCAAGTTCTTCCGCTACATAAATCCCGATCAGCGTGAAAAGTAACGCTCGTGCACGCTCTTTATGTAACGCCCCAACTCCTCCCAGAATTACGCCTCTTTGAATATGCAAATCAATATAAATCGCCCTTAAGCTCCGCCTTCTCTGAAAAGACAATGGGAAAAGAACGGGGGAAAATATAAGAATTTCAGCGAATACCAAGTGGAGGCAAAGGAAAAACATACATTTGTTTAATTAAACCGTGGTATAAACAACAAAAGGAAGTTGATCGAGTGACATAGCGTGTTGGAGAAACTTGAAAGCTCATGATCACAAAATCGCACAGTGCCGGAAATAAAAAAGAAGTCACATATCAAAGTTGCCGTGAAAAGGCGAGTTGTAGCCCACTGTCTGAGTGTCATATGAAAGCTTATTAGGGTACAGAGAAAAAAAAGGCACACAGTGGGGAAAAAGCACGAAATGTCAACTTCAATCTCGAGATTTCCACTTTAATCATGTAGTTTATTTTGTCGTTAAAGTAGAACATCACAAACTTTATGTTGAAATCATTTAATTAACTAGTTTCTCAAATCACATCATTAAAGTAGCACGTTAAATGCTTTGTTTTGTATGTGATCTTCTATGTGCTCTGTGTGTGTGAATCACTACTTGCTTCTTAAACCGCTCTCTTCCTCCGACTGGACATAGAATCCATTACATTCGTGATATTACAGCTCTGAATAACTAAAATACTGAGATGTATACGTGATATCATTTTCATGATGATAGGAGTTAAAGCACGTTATTAAACATGGGTTTCACGGCGCAGTGATTGTGTGCGACCTTCGATGAAATAATTAAATGCAGCAGTACTCAGGGGTGCCTCTAGGCTTGTGGCGGCCCTGGGCAGAGGAAGAATCGGTGGCCCCTTTACCCGCCGATGTCAATATGGTATCTTATGCACGGCGGATGGCCATGTCCGTTGCGGACACTGCATAGCTGCCTCGTGCTCATGACACAAGCATTTAACTTTTGCCGAAATTTGCCGCTGCGTTTTTAGCTGTGTTGTTATTTTCTCTTTCTGTTTTATATTCAATATATATTGGCGTAGCCGCCACTGCAGTCCTTGTTTTTCTTTCTCCAAGTAACCGATCGCCACACAATCAGCTCTGTAATAGATGTTAAGCCATCTGTAAGCTTAGAGAGCCGACTCTTCAAAACGTTTAAGGAACATTGAACTATCTTCGTAGTACATGTTTAATTATTCTATCCTTCACGCCAGTCCCAGTGAAGAATATATATTATTTAAATGAAGTTAAAGTTTTATCTGTATAATATAATAAACATATTTTGCTGCATTTCATCTTAAAAATGATATTGTCATCATATGTAAATACACGCTAAATACACGCTAAAGTGGCTCAGGTTGTGCAATATTATAACTGTAGTGCAAGTTTACAGTGGGGTGATTGTACTTACAAGTACAAACAGTTCTACAAGGAGCAATTGATTAAGTGCGTTTAAAGTTCTTGGGATGAAACTGTTTCTGAACCGCGAGGTCCGTACAGGAAAGGCTTTGAAACGTTTTGCCGTGGCTGAGGTAGCGTGTCCTTGAAGCTGTACACCGATAATTCTCTTTCCGATCAGCTGCTGCTGTGATTCACACTCAGATACAGTGATATAAATACTCTGAGTGGTGCAGTGAGAGTAATATGGAAAAAGATGATCCGTTGTGGCAACCCCTAACGGGAGCAGCTGAAAGAAGAAGAAGAAGGTGCAGTGAGAGTAACAACGCTAAAGCAGTTATGGTATTTGGAATACTATGGCTATTCCCTGGACCATTATATTGTTACAAGTTAATTACAATCAGATGCATTACACTAATAAACAATATGTGATTAGTTTCAGTGTATTTATAAAGACGCATCAGGAAAATAAGGAATAACCATACAGGAACAGTAGCATTGCTTAGACGCTGGGTGCCGCCAGTCTGCAAAACCGAGTGGAGAACTTGCGTACGACAAGGTATGAGGTACTGTGGAAAAATTGCGTGGCTTTACGGCAAGTGTAGGTTTTATACATTGCGATTTGAACGTGGAAAAGTTCTTACGCAACATTTCTTTGCGTACGCACCGTTTATACATGAGGCCCCAGGTGTCCAAGTGAGGCTTTTCATAGGAAAAGGCTGGCTCTGTATTCAGAGCTCAACCTCTTAACAACCAAAGAAACTGAACAACTCATTTTTAAATCAGGACATCATTACTATGAATGCGGAGAGAAAGCTAATAAGCTCTTAGCTCAACGAATCCACAAGCAAGAAGTTCACAATGCAATCCCAGCAATCACCAACACGAATGCTGATAAAATCATTGACCATAAAAATATAATGCACACATTTAGAGACTACTATAAATCCTTATATTCTACTGAGTTTGAAGAAGACAACACACAATCTATTGCATTTCTGGATACATTACAAATACCACAAATAGATACTTTTAGTGCAGAGGAACTGGATAAACCTCTGGCGCTATCAGAATTACTAGATGCTATAAACTCACTTCAAAGCGGGAAAGCAGCAGGCCTTGATGGCTACCCTGTAGAATTTAATAAGAAATTCTCCACTCAGCTAGCTGTCCTCTTATTATCAACTTTTACAGAAACTAGAGAAAATCAAATTCTACCTCAAACTTTTTGCCAAGCATTAATCACCGTCTTTCCTAAGCAAAATAAGGACTTATTACAATGTGCATCATACAGACCATTTTCACTTGTGAATAATGATGTTAAGATACTCTCCAAAGTCCTAGCTAGAAGGATGGAGAAAGTGCTGCCCTCGGTAATATCACAAGATCAAACTGGATTTATTAAAGGCCGACACTTAGCTTCCAATCTTTGATTCTTGTTTAATGTAATATATTCACCTGCAAAGTCAAACACCCCAGAGATATTATTATCGTTGGATGCAGAAAAAGCATTTGACATGGTTGAATGGAACTACCTTTTCTCTACATTAGAGAAATTTGGGTTTGGCCCAAACCTTTGTGCATGGATCAAACTACTGTATACCAATCGAGAAGCTTCAGTTTGTATTAATAAAATTTGTTCAGACTACTTTAAACTAGGATGCCCCTTGTCACCACTGATATTTGCAATCACCATTGAACCACTGGCTGTTCTCTGTCAAAATGCTTATCAGACAAAGGGGATAATCAGAGAAGAACTTGAACAGAAAATTACATGCAAATAATATGTTACTATATACTGTATATCAGATCCACAAAATACTGTGCCTGCAGTCTTAACAGCACTTACTGTACAGAATTTCAAAAGATCTCTGGTCTGAGAATTAATTTGAACAAAAGTGTACTCTTTCCAGTGAATTCTCAAGCATACAATATTAGATTGGACACCTTCCCTTTAATCATTGCAGATCAGTTTAAATACCTAGGGGTAAATATCACAAGTAAACATAAAGCTCTTTATCAACAGAATTTTGCCGTCTGTATGGAAAAAATTAAGCAAGACTTGCATAAATGGTCAACCCTTCATCTCACTCTAGCTGGAAGAATTAATGTTGTTAAGATGAATATCCTTCCTAAGCTTCTCTTTTTATTTCAAAACATTCCAATATACATCAATAAATCATTTTTTAAGTAATTAGATTCAACCATAACCACATTTATTTGACTCAAAACATCCACGTATCCAAAGAGTGACCCTACAAAGACCTAAGGCAGAAGGTGGCATGGTTCTACCTAACTTTCAGTTTTATCACTGGACAGCAAACATACAAGCTATAAAAACCTGGACACAAATAGATGAACATATACAGGCTTGGTCCGCAATAGAAATAAAATCCTCCAGTACTTCTTTATATTTCTGCGGTGGGCTGGCGCCCTGCTCGGGGTTTGTCTCCTGCCTTGCACCCTGTGTTGGCTCCCCCGCGACCCTGTAGTTAGGATATAGCAGGTTGGATAATGGATGAATGGACTGCTTTATGTTTCCTGCTTTGTGCCCCAATAAATGCAAGTTATCACCAATATACTAATAACCCAATTGTGCTTCACTCACTCAGAATATGGAACCAATGTAGAAAGCATTTTAAGATGGAAAAACTTTTATCTGTGGCACCTCTGCATGAAAACCACCTTTTTCAACCCTTGCAAACATATGCAGTTTTTAATATCTAGAAAACATTTGGGATTAAATTGCTTAGAGATCTTTATATAGACAACATCTTTGCATCCTATGAACAATTACATTCCAAATTTAACTTTCCTGCAACACATTTCTTTCACTATCTTCAAATTAGAAACTTTGTTAAACAAAACCTGCCCGATTTTCCTCATCTTGCATCTTTCTGTATGCTGGAAAAAATATCGCTCAGTTTCAAGGACTCAGACAGCATTTCTGCAATATATAAAATTATTTTACAGTCCCTCCCTTTCAAAGATCCAAGAGGACAATAGGAAAAGAGTCTTTCACTCAACATATCATACAATTATTCAACTCAAAATTATATATCGAGCAGATTTGTCTCACTTAAAACTGTCCAAAATGTTTCCAGGGAAAGATCCAACCTGCGAACGCTGCAATCAAGTCAAGCCTCACTGGGTCACATGTTTTGGGCCTGCACCAAATTAACATCATTCTGGACCAAAAATTTTAAATGCATTTCAGACAGCTTTGGTGTCACAATCCCTCCTAATCCATTAACAGCTGTGTTTGGTATTCTTCCAGATGGGCTTAAAGTGGAGAAGGACAAACAAACTGTGATTGCCTTTACTACACTATTGGCATGCAGACTTATTTTGCTAAACTGGAAGAATCCTAACTCTCCTCTTTTAAGTAAGATGGGTAACTGATCTTTTATATTATTTGAAATTGGAAAAAATCAAATTCTCACTTACAGGATCTGTGCAGAACTTTTTTAAAACCTGGCAAGATCTAATCAATAATATTTTAGAATAAGCTCTTAAAGCACTGAAGAAGCAGATTCTCTTCCCATTTCTTTTTTCTTCTCCATTTATCTTTATCTGCCTATTAAACTCATCAATTTATGCATTTTTACAAGCTTTAAGTTTTTTTTTTAAGTTTACCTCTGTTTCTCAGGGGTGGGGGTTGATTTGTTTTCAATCCTTTTTTTTGTAAAAATTGATCTATTTGTATGGAATGATTACAATAAAATCAATAAAATTTAAAAAAAATGCAACATTTGATATTCACTCAATAAATGGTACAGAAGGACATGAAAACATTCTATCAACCACAAAAGACAGAGGCCCTTCAGCAGAACAGAATGAGTGTAATTATTTTTATGTCACCTGTTATGCTGCATTATGATTATAAATAAAGCAAAGTAAAAATACATTATGAAGTAATTAGAAAGCTAAAAGAAGTAATCAATAGTTTTTCATTACTGAATGCTTTTTGAAAGTTACTACATGTTGAGAAATGGTAGCATCCTTAAAGAAGGTTACGGCAGTGGTCTCACTTTAATTAATTGTTCTCCTTTTGAAACATTGAATTAAAGCCAAAGAGAACAAGATATCTTATTGAAACACTTGAAGAATCAATTTAAGGGGCAAAGTATCTTGTCTTCAAGGCAGCAATTTGGGTCCATTTGGAATAATTGAAAATACAGTGCTGAGATGAGAAACTCAATAAGTTCTAACAGATGCAACATAAGAGATCTGTTATTTTTAGCATGTCTCACCAAGTTAATTTTTATTTTAAAATATAAAGCTGTGGCATCATGAGAGAGTTGTGATATATTCTGTAGAAAGAAACAGTACAATATCCAATGATTAATCTGAAAATCATAAGGTGCCAGAGCTCAAAGTGACTGCCCAGTGGTGGAATCTGGGTGTGCCATGGGCACTGGAGCACATCACTGTTAATGCTGAATTATGTCATCAGCCTGATAAATACATTAAGTTAGCGTTGATGTATAATTACACACATAAATTAGTTTTTCTCTTGTAAATCTTGCAATATTAAAATGTTCCACTATCCACACTCATATTGAATTTTTAGCTCTCCTCAGCCCCGTCTGATGAGTCTTTATCCCCACTGCCTCGTTCCTGTTCCTTTCGTCTCTCAACCCCCCTGTCAGCTTTCACACCCGCTGCACCAGGGCAAGCTTTTTTTTAAATTATGCTGACCTACTGATTTATTTTGATTGTGATGCTTCTGGTGTTTTTAGCACACTTTTTTTCTTTTTCACATCAATCAAAAAAGATAGGTATAACAGTAGCTAGGCAACGTTTATAAAGATTAAACAAAGACTGCATAATATACTTTGTTAATTTAAACATTAAAAAATTAAAAAGAAATATTTTATGGATATTATGTGGTCTCAGTGTACATTTGTAGATCCTGGAGTGCAGATGTGTCAATCATTTTGCAGGAGATGAGCATTGGTCAGCAGAAGCACTGAATATCCAGACTGAATTAATAATTTATTATTAGCTAAATTATTCTTTGACCTTATTCTCTTCTATGTTTCCAATAGCATAAATTCTATCCTATGAATTTTACTATAAAGGTACTACAAAGCTTACAAATATTGTGTGTATTTCAGATATTATTTGTTCTCTCAAAAAATGAGCATGACACCAATGAACTTAATCTGTGTGTCTTTAAATTGCTTGACCCACAGATCTAGGGATTGTGGAGGCTATCAGGGAAATGCTTAATCTGGATTATTTGTTGTCTTCTTCTGTTGCTGTCTTTTTTTTTATCATCATAGATATGGTTCATGTTAAAGAGAAGTGCCACATGATGCTTCATGGGGCATCATTGTGGATGGTTACAGTTTCCCAGGTTGTGATGTTGATTTCAGCCTTTCAAAAGTTAGGCTTGAGGATGTCATTTGAAAGGAAGTACTCCACACAAATCTGAGTCTCTTTACTAAGGCTTATTCTGTAATTCAGTAATTGAGTAATGTGACCTCTGTGACATTATAGCTACTCTCTTCTAGAGAGAGAGAGAGAGGGGTTAGAAGCACACACTGATACAGCGCATTGCTGCTCCCACCACATGACAAACCAACTCAGGATCCCAGATTAGGACCCGAGTGCAGCCATGCAATGGGTGACGCCTCAGCACCACACTAAGTTTAGATGGAGTGGAACCAGTGTGAGGTTTTTTTATGGTGGCTGGAGTGCCAATTCTTCCACCAACCCCCATGTTTTTCCCTGCATGTTGGATTTTCTTCTAGATTCCTTATAATTTTTGGTTGGACTGTGATCAGCAAATATTTAAGGATGTTCTTAAAATGTTTCTCATTTAGGATACAAATATCAGTTCATAATTCCATCCATCCATTTTCCAACCCGCTGAATCCGAACATAGGGTCACGGGAGTCTGCTGGAGCCAATCCCAGCCAACACAGGGCTCCAATCCTGGGCAGGGTGCCAACCCACTGCAGGACACACACAAACCAAGCACACACTAGGGCCAATTTAGAATCACCAATCCACCTAATCCACGAAACCGGAGTGCCAGGAGGAAACCCACGCAGACACGGGGAGAACATGCAAACTCCACGCAGGGAGGACCTGGAAAGCAAACCCAGGTCTCCTAACTGCGAGGCAGCAGCGCTACCACAGCGCCACCGTGCCGTCCCAGTTCATAATTTTCTAAGCTTATTTTGGATCACACTTGCACTTTTCTTCTACCCTCAGTGCTATGCAGCATAAAGGCCATAGATACAACCAGTTGCCACATTTTGTCACAAAAGGTTGGCTAAAGTTGAAAGCTAGAAGAAAAGCCATAATCCTTTATTAAAATGAGATACCAAGTTAATCTACAAAAACATGTTGTGCTTCAGCACTTCATACAGTACACTGTGGATGAGTCAACTCTGTCTGAACTGTAATGCAAGGCCATGAAAGTGTATGGGCTAGCTCACTACTTAAGTCACTGGGTGCTTGGAGGAAGTGGCTCCTAATTATTTTAATTTTCTTTAAAATAATCACATAAATCCATTAAATTTGACAGTTTTAAATGTTAACTTTACAAATTTAGAAGTATTAGACTATTGCTTGACCCATTCTAACATCTGAGCATTGAGAATCATATGTAGCTTTTTTTGTTTTTAGCCTTCAATGTCTCACTTTCTTACTATATTACTGAATTCTTTGTTCAATTTCTTATTTTAGTCAAAACAATGGCTTCTTCCATACTGTGCCAGAAAAAGATAGTCCTCCTGGGTATACAGCTGCAAAAAACATTCTGATCTGCCGACAGAGCTCATCACATTGTGGCAGTTTTCCCAATCTGAGATAATCCAGCTGGAGCTTTCTGCTTCCAGAATCAATGAGCATCTAACAAATATTTTTCCGCATCGATCTGAGACTCCAAAAACTTTATTTTTTTGCCAGCAGACCACTATTTTTTCTTTTTTGCTCGATGTTTCTATAGAATATTGACATGTTTTTTTTTTTTCATGATAGAAGTTTTACAATATCTCCCATTATTTTACTCCTTTAATTTCTTATTTTGTGTTTTTTGGATGAGGTTATTGGGTTGGTAAAAGTTTTTCATTTCTTTTATAATTTTTATTTTTCAAAATTAAATGTCTCATCATAAATAAGTAAAAAGATATTAGAACAAGAATTTGTAAGAAAGGAAACTGTAAGCAAATTTATTCAGGATAGAAAAAGGTAAGCATTTATGCTGAGGCTTGCTATACTGTTTGGAAGTAAAGATCGGACTTGAAACATAATTTCCATCTAGAAATTCTATGCCTGGAAGTTACTAAGAAAATAACTACCTAGACTTAATACCATGATTGTATCTTTCTCCATCTTTTTTTTTTTTTCTTTTCTCTGATTGGGTTCTAACCACTGTGTCAGTAAATGCTAGAACCTTGGAAAATCCTATTTCCTTGAACTCCCTGTAGTATTATGAAACATGTACTTTAAGACATTTAACAACATTACATTATTATTATTATACAGTATACCCTTTTTCTTGGTGCTTAATTATAATTTACTATATGCAGATATATTCAAGATAAGATATACAGCAATTACTTATTTTAAGCTTACATGGCCTTGTGTACATTCATTTTTGATTTGTCACAAAGTAAAACAGAATTTCATAAATAATTTAAATTCAGAAACATGCTATTTTTTTGAAGTGTGGTATTTTCCAATAGTATTGTTCTTGAAATGTAGACTTTAAATTTGTGTTGCATTTCCATTCTCCTATGTGCTTCAATTATTTTTCTTTATTATTTCCTATCATTGACTCAAGTGCTTTCTTCTAACCTTAGAATCTAACTGGTCACTCCTCCTTTCATTTTAAGAAAAATCTGCAATAAGCAGCATGCCTTGTTAAAGCTGTGTAGCCTACACAGTATAGTCTATGGAAATTGTTAATAATAATTATACAAAAACTGTATAATAAATATTTTGAGCTAGTCATGTTGGTTTATATTACATTCTGACCTGGGAGGTAGCTGCAATCCCTGTGCAATTTCACTTCTTTTGACACCAGCTTTTCCAATTGGATTGTTATGGTTATCAGCCAGTTGCCCATCACTTTCAGAAAGTATGAGAGAATTATAAAATAACTTTGTGACAACTCACAGCATTTTCTGCCAATCAACTCCAGTGCACTGCAACCAATCAATAATCAAATTCTTTGATATAATCAAAGTATCATAAAACTGTGGGCGTCTCTGAGAAAGTGCCACTGTGTCTGTAAGTGGGTGAGGAAAAGGAAGGGACTGATTTTGGCAATACCATTTAAGCTTAGTCAGGTCGGATGTGCTGACAGAGCTTAGAGAATTTCATTCTACATACACCTATCCTATAAATTCTGCCCAAGCAATGCTGGGTATGTTGAACAGATCTGATGCTAATTTAGTGTGTCAACTTATGTTTCAAATCTTAAAATTCAAAAAGCCATTGCCTGTATCAACAGCAACTACTGAGCAATGCTTTCCCAGCTCAATTCAGTTAAGTCCGAATGCAGATCTCTCTGGTCTTCTGATTCTGCCCAGAAGGATATCATTATTAACAAAAAACGTCATTTTAAGTCATCAAAACATGGAAACCAAAAGGAAGATTGTGCTTTAAAACCCAAATACTGAGTAAAAAGGATATTATTAGGTTTTTTTGTTCTTTTTACAGATAGATCTTAACACATATAGTTTATATAAAATTATTTTACGTTGCATTTCAGGGTTCTGGGTCAAAGTAATTTTTGTTCTTTAATGATAGTTTAGTTGCACAAAAATGGTGCCATATGCTACTAGATCATCAGAATATCTGACCCACAAAGTGCACTTTATACAAGAAAAAATCTTTGATGCTTTTTATGTAAACTCTTGCAGTTAAGGTCCATTGGGTATTCAATGTAACTAGATAGGAATTCTACCTGTTTTGAAATCTTGAAACTGTAAATTTCTTGTTTTGACTTAGAAAGTGTCTGGCTGTGCAATTGGATCACAGAATGTGGACCTTCATATAGAAGCAGCACAACAGGCTCTGAGCTTGGATACCACTTTGTGGAGGAAGGTAGTATTACGTAGAAATACAATAAGGCTTGAAGTCTTCAGCTTAGGATAAGTGCCCACTTCAGTATGAACTGTGGAATTAATAGCATAAAGTAAGTGTGCAAGCTTTCTCAATTTGAGTTACTTTTGGAGGACATACTTGATTTCTATACCGATTTATTTTTTCCTGAAAATGCCTCCCATTTTTAACATAGCATACAATACAATACCATTGAGGATTCCTTGTCTGTAATTTTCTTTCTGTTGTGAAAATCAGGTTTATTAAAATTCTGTTTGTAACATTTCTTTGCCATTACTGATTATTCTGTTGGTCACGTACTTGTATTGTCTTGTTGCTCTTGTCTGTTTGGTACACACTTGGCATTCATATTTGATTGGTACATGCTGGATGCACATTTTGTACTCATATTTTTATTTATCTCCTCTACTATGCTAATGTATACCGCTAGTCTGCTATAAATAAAATGTATTATTATTATTATTATTATTATTATTATTATTATAATACAATGCATCAGTACAAAGTAGTGTATTGTCACTGCATATTTGATGTTTCTTGGCCAGGGACAGTGTATTTTATTTTAATGTATGATGTAATAAAAATGAATTGAATTGGATTCTATTAAATTCCACCCACAAAAATACCACTTTTAACATCACCAAAGTCTGAAAATGTTGCCCTCATCATTGCCCTTTGCTTCCTGTGTTTGAACCACTTTTGTACCCACCTATATACTGTACCCATCATTCCCATTTCTTTTACAGTAGTTTCATCACTAACCTTTCATGTGGTAGCCTTTCAAAAGCCTTTTAAAATCAAGTAAACAATATCATACAAACTTCTCTGATCATATGCTTCTTTGGCTTTCTCATAGAATTCCGGCATATTAGTGAAATACGAACCCATGTTGATTACTTGTTAAAACTCCTGTTCTAGACATGTAATGCTTAATAAGTAATCCACAATTTTACCTTGGGTGCATTTTAGGCTTACTGGCTTATAGTTATTTGGATCAGCCTGATGGCCCTTTTTATACAATGGAATAATATTTGCTAGCCTCAGTCTTTACAAATTTACAAGTGTGCAGAGGTTTAAATAAAAATATATATGCCTAGTATTAATATATGTACAATCTAACCTCCTTAAACACTCCAAGATAAATGTTATCTGGTCCTGTGATTTGTTAGATTTCAGTCTATTCAATCTAAGCCTCACCAGAGAGCCTCTATGTCTGATCATCTATTCAATAAGTGGATGTAGAGGTGGTCCACTCCTGCAAGTACCTGGGGTTTCACATAATGACAGGTTGGACTGGCCTCAGAACAGACAGGAACTATATAAGAAAGAGCATAGCAGGCTCTTTTTCCTTTAAAAGATTGCGTTTGTTTAATGTGGTAACATCCTTTACATCTTCTACAACTCTGTAATGGCCAGTGGGATTTTCTACTCTATGGTGTGCTGAGTTGGAAACATCACTTCAAGAGAAGCTCACCAAATCAACAAGTTAATTAAAAGGTCAGGCTCAGTTATGGGATCCACGCTGGACATCCTGGAGCTCGTAGCAGAGGAGATAATTAATACAAAACTGAATGCCATTATGAACAAAGCTGCTCATCCCCTCTCAGACAACTAACACTGAGGACTTTCAGCCAATTAATTATTCAGCAGAAGTGTGTCAAGAAGTGCTGCTGGGGCTCCTTTATAATAACAGCAATACATCTGTATAATGCCTTACTATGACTTATTTATTTAAAAAGCTTCAGTAAAAAGCCAAATTTCTGCCTGGGGACAAATTAAATTCTACCTATCTATCAGTACTTCTCCCTCTACATCTTTTAAGTCACTATGTGCCTCCTTATTAGTTCTTGTTACTGCTGGGAAGTTATTGACTTCTTCACAAATATAAACTTCAGTAAATTGCAAGTTCAAAGCATATGTTATTTCACTGTCTAGATATTGTGGCTCACCTTTGCCATTTTTTCTACACTTTTCCTTGACTGTTCTTTTACTGTTAAAACAATCCAACTGTCTTTTAGCCTATTATCTTTTTAAATTGTTTCTCTCATGCACTGTATGGCTAGCACTGGAGATACTTATATGCCTGATACAGATGTTTTTTGAAACTTCCCTTTCAGCCTCTTATTTATCCATTTGGAGTACTTTCATTGCCTTTCTGTAATTGCTGAAAATAACCTTACATAAGAACAGAAGCGTACAAAAACAATGTCAGGTAGCATAACTTAGGAAGCCTTTCAAACAGAATTCTATGGCAAAAGTGTTTAATTCTGGGAAATGCCACCATATTCTGTTCTTCTTCATTGCAGCCAACTCACCTTGACCTCACTAACTGATACAAATAACAGCCAGGTACCCATGAAACCTGCATGTACATCGAAATTATGGTTAGCAGCCATTGACAAACTACTACTGGGAGGATGCAATTCAGCCTGCAATTTTAGAACACCAGGTGTAACTATGATAGTGTGCTTTAATCACTCAGTAAAAATAATCTACTGCCATATTGTGCAATAAACATAGAGATTCCCATCTAAAATGATGGACACCATTCCTCTAGAAAAATTATAGCCTTTTTCATAAATCTTTTCAAATTTGTATAATTGATATGCTTTTTAAACGCACATTAAGTTGTTAATTAGCAGTTTAAGAAATGCTGGCTATTATAGAATACCTTTACTCTTTACAGTTATTACATGGCAACAACATGGCATGACACTTTTCTTTTTTTTTGCAAATTGAAACACAGCTCCCTTTCAATATCTTACATTGCTAAAATGGTTAAAATGGTTATGTTTGGTGATAATAGGCAGGAACACATGGAAGACTTTTCATTGCAAGCAAGACAGTTAAATGTATCCTAAATGCTGTATACTCGGGCTTTGACAAAACATTTTACTTGCACTACTGGTGTTGCTTGTTATGAATTCTAATACCATAAACTATGACAATTCTATTTGGACCATTTTCTCATTACTGAAACTAATATATTGCTTAAGAGTATATAATTTTATCCATAGGGTAGATAAAAAAAAAAAAAATTATGCTATGATGTCCATCTACTCAGCCATTTCTGCCAACATGACATTAACATAAATGTATCCAGTTTGATTCCATCTCTTTGGTGCTGACATATGGTGTGTGCTGGTCTCTGCCCACAGACTCCATATGTGAATTGTTCTTGTCTCAACCTCTAATTTTTGAATTACCTGACAATATCACTTATTGAGCAATAACAAGACAGCAAACTATACACTTAAGCAGAGATTTAGCTTTGTACACTTATTTTTTTGTTTTGTGTTTCATAGTTACAAATTCCTTATGTCTCGTTTTCTGATTCATGCTTTCTGCTTTTTTAAATTCTAGTCTGTAATTTTAACAATGCCTTCTGCTCTTTGATTTTGGTTCTATTCCTGCCCGCATTTTAACAGTAAATGTCTTGCCTGTTATTTGAGAATGTCCTTATTTGCTCTCTGTAACCACCATCATTATTTGATAATGCTGTCCACAGTCTCACTTGCCTGACAGCAGTTCCAAAAGCTGCTTTTAATTCCTGCCAAGATGAACTGATAATTTTTACTGTCTGCCACTTACACTACTTCAAGCACTGCATTTTCTTTTGTCCTTTCAGATACAATTCCTGTTGAAGTGGCGCTGGAAGTAGAGGCAAAAAAGAAGAAGTGATGTGAGGCAGTAGTCTGACAGAAAATGCTATTGAATAACTTAGAAGCACATACGTACTATTACATCAATGTAAGAAATCTTTTTGCCAAATTCTTCATATTAATAGGTCTAAATAAAAAAGCCATTTAGTGAGACTGATGCTTGCAGATAGTAGTGAGTCCAATAATGTGACTACAGCGCAGCACAAGCAATTTACTGACATCTCTGAAGGGTAGGCTTGTAAAATATTGCCAGTCCATGTGAGACTTGAAAATGGGTGACTTCCTGCTGTTCTTGAGCTTACACATTAAGGTTCTTGAGATGTTGCATTGTCAACATGCATTCTTTACATCCTGAAGTGGGGGGAATTTTCAAAATGCTGAAACATGCTAAACCAGCATCCATCCCATCCACTTTCCAACCCGTTGAATCCGAAAACAGGGTCACAGGGGTCTGCTGGAGCCAATCCTAGCCAACACAGGGCACAAGGCATAAACCAGCATAATTGATAAAAAAAGTACTACTTCTGTCCACCTCCTCTTTCCCTGTGAGCATATAAACTGCACTAAAAACTTCTAAAGCCTTAATGATTTAATTGCCATATAATTTTATGTACCTGTATTTCCACTCATACTGGGTTAATTAAACAAACGTGTTAACTTTGTTGTATGCAAGGGGAAAACAGCAAGTGTCATGAAAACAGTAACAAGTTTGAGAATTAAATTTGAGCTGCCATGATCCTGATTCTCTTGAGGTCTTACAGCTCCTCATTCTCTCTAAATACTTCAATATGTAGCTTTAAATACACACACACACACACAAAATGGTCTCACCGCATCTGAGGACAATGTCATTGTCATTTCTTATATTTCTTTTTTTTTTTTGTTTTATATATCTTCTGCTGGGCTGGTAACATCACTTCTAGAGACCACCGAATCAAGAAGTTAATTAAAATGGAAAACTCAGTTATATCACACATTTTTGAACCCCTGGAGATCCTAGCGAAGGAAAGAATTAAAATAAAACTGAGTGCTATTGTGAACAATGCTGCACATCATCTCCCTTACTCACTAACACTGAGGACTTTTAGCCAACAAATTATTCAACAGTAATGTGTTAAGAAACACTGCTGGGGCTCCTGTATACCAGCAGCAATACATCTGTATAATGACTCACTGACTGTAGTGAGAAGTCAAGCAAAATGACACTTTTTATTGGCTAACTAAAAATATTACAGTATGCAAGCTTTCGAGACAACTCAGGGCCTTTCTTCAGGCAAGATGTAATTTGACACGTCTGTTGAGGGTTGTTTGTCCGCTTGCAAGGCAATGGCAGGTTCTCCATGCTAACAAAGCAACTACAGGTTCACAGCCTCATCATGTAACACGTTCATTGGCCAAGAGTTGATTCAGATAACACTAATCCAGACACTGAACTGGCCTGTCTTTTCTTTTCTGTCTCCACCCCTCCAGGATGACCCAATCCCACAGCTGCTGGACTGACCTATCAAGGAGGACTGTCTGTTTCTAAACTGAAAAAGGTATCCAAGGCAGGGCAACTGATAACATTGCTGCTTGTTTGCTGTGTCTGTGTGTATTGAAGTGGTACTTCACATTTCAATAAATACCCTGGCCGTTCATGTTTTGATTTGAATAAAGTTGGTTATCCTGAAGCTCCTGGACTCAGCCTCATCTTTCAGGAGGAAGACAGTGACTCATTTTTCATATGGTACCACGAATGGGGTCCTCTGCAAATGGATCCCCAAAGGCACACAATGTCCTGGTACTACCGGAGCAAGATGAAGCTCATGGAGGCACTGCCCTTGCCCGTCCCAGAGTTGTGCTGGTGAAGATGGCTGAGAAAGTTTCCTGTTCTGTTTTGAAGGATGGGAAGTATTTTTAACCAGAGAGGCATGCGAAATCTCCCTCCCAAAAGGCTCAATTATTATGACTTTCCAAAGCAACAGACCCTCCTCCGTACAGCCATGAGCCCCTTGGCCAAGTGGTGTGTTTCATCGGTGGCAAATTGATCCAGATCGCCCTTTATGGGGACAGTTCCAGGACTTAGTAGACCTGATTCAAAGCCAGTTTCACTGAGACGCCTTCGAGTGCATTGTGGAAAAGCACACTATTGATGCAGTCCTGTTAGGGATAAATGAGGACCTTTGTGATGAGACACTCCAGAAAGACTCACAGACTGGAGGGCGCCCAAGCCACCTGGAAGAAGAGGGGCTTTCTTAACTTGGCACCAACTTCGACATAACCATCACATCCCCACAATATGACCAGTTGCTGAAGCTGTGGGGCTCACCTCCATCTCCAACTCGTCCTTGCCTCTCCTCAGAACGACATCTCCTGCCACATTATTTAATTCTGGCTTCAAGTCTGGTTTTTCCTTGTGACATGGCAGTACTTTTATAAAAAGTGTGACTGACTGAATAGCATTTTGCTCTGACTTTGGTTTTGTCATGTTAAAATTATGAAATATAATATCAAGTGTAGCAACATAGTTTACAACCTTGAAGACTCTTCTGTTTTGCACTTAGAGGAAGATGGTTAAACATTTTTACTGCTCAATACATCTGTTCAATAGGATATTTCTATTGTCCCACTGAGCACATTAAATGTAAATCACAGCCACATTTTTGTACAAAATCAATACCATTTGTTTAGAATCATTAAATCCTGTATTTGAGAATCATTGGAAAAACTAAGATAAACTTGTTTAAATGTTTAAAGTGGCTCTTACAAACAGGAAGGTTTCAAAGGAGCTATTGAAAAATTGTCCAAGAGAGATCTGCCTTTACACACATCAAGCTATGCAATCATAAAATCAGACTTAAACAGTGCAACATTTTGGCTTTTATCAGGTTTGATTAAGATTTAGAAAGAGATGCATACAGTCCATATTCTGTCTGCTAAACCTTTTATTTTTGTTTCATTACCATAAATGTTGCACTCTGTAATTTACAATTTTTAATAACATGTGGTGGGAACTGAATGATCAGCCCTGAACTTTACTGTCAAACACCTAAAATATGACATTAACTGTAGTTAAATAAATTGTAATTCAAAACAATAATTGCCATAAATAAACAGATGAATTACAGTCATATAGATTTTAAAAAATGCATTTTTACTCCTCTTTTCTCTTACTGAGTTACAAACTTAGAACTGCATAAGGTTTGTGAAAACTAAGCCACTCATTGGTATGATTACAAGTTTTTAATAACATCTCACATTCAGAGTGTCTTGTTTCAGCCAGTAGTAAATTGTTCATTGATGGTTACACAATTATTCTAAGGTTACATTTCAACAAATGTTGTTCAATTCAAAAGAATTTAGATTTCTAACTAAGTTCAGCCAACTTAGTTAAAAGTGCTGTGCCATGTACAGTGAGCAATATTGTGTATATATACTAAATACAGTTATAAAGTGCATCAATTGAGTAAAATCTAAAAGACAAAGTATGGGTATGAATACACTTTTAAATGTAAAATCACTTTGTTTAACAAGTAGATCTTAGTGGCAGAATGAACCCAAAAGTTTAAGGACTATACTGTGTGGTTTCTTATCAGAGGAAACCCGATGAGATGATTTGACCTTTGTATGCAGACATTTTTTTTCTGGGAAACTGAATATTGTACAGTCAATCATTTTGATTTCCATTAAAAATATGACTTCCTTGAAAGTTTATTTTTTTTAAATGAGAAGCGACACACATGGCTCCGCAATTGGCCAACAAAAAGTTTTGATTTTGTTCATCATCTTTATAGTTTTTGCAAAATTTTCATTCTGCTTTTATTCTCCACTTGGTGCAAAAGAAAATAAACCTGAAGTAATATCAGAATCAGTGTAGGGAATCACTATATATAGCAGAACGGGGAAGAAGCAATGGGTCAATTTCACAATTTAAAAATAGCCAATGTTTATTTTTTCTTTTAATTATTGTTTGTAACCAAAATTACGTATACAGTACAATTTTAACAGTGCTTAGACTTTTAATTAACATTTGGTCAAAACTGAACCACAAGCCAGGGATTAGACTTCATTAACAAAGTCCTTGAACTGCAGAATTCGGTGTTTCAAGATTAAGTAGGGCTATGAACTTCAAGGCCCGTGTACAGCATTTTTGAGATGCACATAAAATGAGCATAATGCAGAGAGTTAAGGCCAGACCAGACAATGAGATCACTTCATTGTATAATGTATCTCTTCATTACAATTAAACATATCAAGTGAACATCTGAAACATTTGGAAAAAAATCTTATTAGATGTAATGGTCAAAATTATGGATGTAACGTTTTGCAGCTGTGGGAAAGACTGATATTCTCCATTCTGATCTGCCTGGAACACAGGTTCTCGGTTTATAAAGTCAGGGCCAGACAATCTTAATGTCAGCTAAAGGGTCACAATTGCTATGACGGGGACCCTCTTTGGAATGTAGTCTCTGTGCCTTATCTGATAAGATGTCTGATCACAGATTAAGTAATACTCAGATACAAGACTTCGAGGTGCCATCTTGACACTCATGTTTGAATAAAGCACCATGATTCAATGAGTGGCAACCTTGATGGGCCAAATTTAGCTCCAATAGTCAATTCAAAAATGATCGGCTTATGTGCACCTAAGAAACCTTCCTTTAAAAACCTTTTGCATACCCCAAATTATTTGAAACTTAATAGTTTGGACAAAGCCTGCTAATGTATTATGCTATTGGGTTCTTCCTAAATCCAGTAAAAAAGTGCAGAGCAGCATCTCACACACATACACACACAGAAACTCTGTGTGAGAGGAGGTAAGCCAATGCATACTAGCTGTGAGCAAATTAACACCATAGTTTAGGCAATAGAAGCTTCATAACCAGCTAAAAAACTAATCTGTCTTAACCAGAAGAATTGAAAAATCATAATTCATTATTTCTGTGTCCTTTCTAGGAGAAAAAAAGATCTATTTTAGCCAAGAAATAAAATTCATAAGTTATGTGCCTTTTTCTATACAGGGGAAGTTCAACTAAGCTATAGTAATTTTGTTTTTCATTGTATATTATTGTTCTTTGCCAAATCTTGGTACGTATCTATAAAACTGTATTAATATCTATCTATCTGCTATACAGTATGTATATACTGTATTAAAGAAAAACTTTTTAATCAGAGTATACCATCAAGCCAATGAAACTTCTGGGATATTGATCTGGTCAGTTAAGTAGCAGAGGGGGTTGTTAATCAGTTTCAGCTGTTTTGGTGTTAATGAAATTAACAACAGGTGCACTAGAGGGGCAACAATGAGACAACCCCAAAAGAGGAATGGTTTAACAGGTGGAGGCCACTCACATTTTTCCCTACTCATCTTTTCTGACTGTTATTTCACTAGTTTTACATTTGGCTACGGTCAGTGTCACTACTGGTAGCATGAGGTGATACCTGGACCCTACAGAGGTTGCACAGATAGTCTAACTTCTCCAGGATGGCGCATCAATACGTACCATTGCCAGAAGGTTTGCTGTGTCTCCCAGCACAGCCTCAAGGGCATGGCAGATTCCAGAAGACAGGCAGTTACTCTAGCAGAGCTGGACAGTGCCATAGAAGGTCCTTAATCTAACAGCAGGACTGGTATCTGCTCCTGTGTGCAAGGGGGAACAGGATGAGTACTACCAGAGCCCTACAAAATGATCTCCAGCAGGCCACTGGTGTGAATATCTCTGACCAAACAATCAGAAACAGACTTCATGAGGATGGCCTGAGGGCCCGATGTGCTCTAGTGGGCCCTCTGCTCACTTCCCAGCACCATAGAGCTTGATTGGCATTTTCCGTAGAATACCAGAATTGGCAGGTCCACCACAGATGAGAGCAGATTCACCCTGAGCACATGTGACAGATGTGAAAGGGTCTGGAGAAGTCGTGGAGAAAGTTATGCTGCCTGTAACATCATTCATCATGACTGGTTTGGTGGTGGGTCAGTGATGATTTGGGGAAGCATATCCATGGAGGGATGCACAGACCTCTACAACGGCACCTTGACTGCCATTAGGTATCGGGATGAAATCCTTGGACCCATTGTCAGACCCTGTGCTGGTGCATTGGGTCCTGGGTTCCTCCTGGTGCATGACAATGCCCAGCCTCATGTGGTGAGAGTATGCAGGCAGTTCCTGGAGGATAAAGGAATTGATACCATGGACTGACCCCCATGCTCACCTGACCTAAATCCAATAGAACACCTCTGGGACATTATGTTTTGGTCCATCCACCGCTGTCATGTTGCACCTCAGACTGTCCAGGAGTTCAGTGATGCCCTGGTCCAGATTTGGGAGGAGATCCCCAAGGACACCATCTGTCGTCTCATTAGGAGTGTGCCCCGACATTGTCAGGCATGCTTACAGAGTACGAATTTCAGTTGCTGCAATGAAATTTCAGCAAAATGGACTAGTCTGCTGCATAATTTTTTCACTTTGATTTTCAGGGTGTCTTTGAATTCAGCCCTCTGTAGGTTGATAATTTTCATTTCCATCAAACAATGTGGCATCTTTTCATTACTAACACATTACCCAGCCCATATCAGTATAGATATCCAGCAGGATGATTTTTTCCCGTTGAGATCTGATGTGTTTTCAAAGTGTTACTTTAATTTTTTTGAGCAGTTTATCCCAGCCAGCACCCCTAGGCTGCTAGATGGAGTCCTCCCTGCAGAATGAAGGTGCCCTGGATGCCCACAGGGCATCATGGGAGATGGAATGCGATTTCACAGCCCTGCTGGGTGCCGTGGGTGTCATCGGAGGACGCTGCATGGGGACAAGGGGTTTTCTATTTTCCCTATAGCCTGGAAGTACTCCCTAGTCACGGGGACGGAAGAACTGAAGCACTTCCGGGTTGAGCACTATTTAAAGGACTGTGGGAAACCCAGCAGACTGAGCCGGAGTTGGGAGGAAGTGTGACAGAGCTGCTGGGTGGAAAGGAGGAGGATTGATTTATTGTTGATTATTGTTTATTATTGATTTATTATTGTATATTGCGGAGGTGCTTTGTGCACGTTATAGAAGATATTAAAAATATTTCTGGGACTTTTACCTGGTGTCTGGACATGTTGTCTGCGTGTTTGGAGGAGCGACTGCGACCCCTAGTGTCACTATATATATATATATGTATAGTTTTACTGTCAAATAATGCAAAGAGTACGCAACACGTGTTTCGCCCTAATTCTGGGCTCATCAGGCGTACACACTCACTGCACCCCCTCTCGAGAATTGAACCTCGGATGTCAGCACCAGAGGCGAAGCCTCTTGCGTTGCACCACGGCGTGTGGTTCGTTTATTTGACAGTATGTAGATCGGGTCAGCAAGTCGGCTAACGTCCCCCACAGTGCCCTCTTTCAGTTGCGAGAAGCAGATCATAGAATGGTTGAAATAGTTTTGAAAGAAACTGAAAGAGGGCACCGTGGCGGACATTAGCCGACTTGCTGAACAACCAAAAGCGTTACCTGGTAGGTAACCACCCATACAATCAGATTGTGATTCAGACTACGAATACCTTGAATGTAATTACCCCGATCTACATACTGTCAAATAAACGAACCACACGCCGTGGTGCAACGCAAGAGGCTTTGCTGCTGACATCCGAGGTTTAATTCCCGAGAGGGGGTGCAGTTAGTGTGTACGCCTGATGAGCCCAGAATTAGGGCGAAACACGTGTCGCGTACTCTTTGCATTATTTGACAGTAAAACTATTTCAACCATTCTATGATCTGCTTCTCGCAACTGAAAGAGGGCACCATGACGGATGTTAGCCGACTTGCTGACCAACCACAAGGGTTACCTGGTAGGTAACCACCCATACAATCAGATTGTGATTCAGACTACGAATGCCTTGAATATATATGTATATATATATATATATATACATATATATATATATATATTTAATATGGAGAGAGAGACAGAGCAAAGTTGACTCACTCACTCATCAACAAAAGCATTATTTCCCATTTAGTTAAAAAGCTGAAAATTTGGCAGAATTGTACATTTAGGCCAGTAGGTATCTGCTAAAGACATTTCGATATATCAATATTCAGGGGTAACCCCACCAACAGAAAAGCTAAATACTCCAAAATACATTTTTTTATTTGTTGCAATTTTTTTATTTATTGAAAAAAAAACATTTATTAATATTATGTTAACTTACATACTCTGCATGGTGCTGACAATGGGGTTTTATTCAAACAAAGGATACAGCAGAAGCAATTAACAGCAGCACTGCAACAGGGTGGACAGATAACTGAGGTAGAGGCAATGTCCTAGACAGAAAAAAAGAGACAAAATCATGTTTTACATATGAAAAGTGGAAGTTTGAAAAAGCTCTAGGAAGATGCAAAGCTCAGCTATTTGCAAGCACTATAAAGCTTGTGTGCTGATGCCAGACGCTGTGGCACCAGGGAGCAGGGAGAGAGCAGTAGAGGCGCTAGTGGCATCCTCAATTTGAGGAAATGGAGGACAGATACCATAAGTTTAAACTTAATAGGTTCCCCACAAGCTACTCCATGTAATAATCTGATGAAATTTGCATCTTTAGCATTCTTCACTTTTTATTCCTTTTGCAGACATATACTGACACATCCATTTACTAATTTCATTGAACAATTGATATTCAAAGAATAATTGTTGGTGAACAGTTTTATAGGATATTTTAATTTCATAGGAGATTTACCATTGAACATTGCTGCAGTATCTTCCCAAGATATCTTCATCACTGATATCTAGTTTTCTACCCTGTTATGATTTCCAATACTCAACATACTATTGAGATGAATTAAACACTAATCCAAATGTACCTTTCAAATGAAAAACAATCTTCAGGTTCTAATGTAAATTAAGGTCACAAAAGCTCATTTTTTAAACTTTTCTATGAAATAATGATTAGCATGGATTATTTGTTTCTAGCAAAGCATCTAAGAACATTTTTGAAGTTGTGCCTGTGCGATACTGACTTGTGTTCAGACGGTTGATTGGTATAATTCATTTTAAATTGTCATTAAAAATAGAGTGGAGTTTTCTTTTGCATTAATATGAAAAGTATAAGTTTTACCACATTTTATGTCTGAAAAGCATATGAAATGATCCAGTGTTGTTAGAAGACCAGATTCTCTTCCAATAAAGCAGAATTGCTTTCTAGGGGAGCATAAACTTTGTGTGAAATCTCTTAATTTTTTTCAGTGAAGTATCTCCTGAATATTTAAATAGGGCATCTTTTTTGTTCATTTCGTATGACAGGAAAAGCTGGAGAAAATCTATTCTTTATATAGACAATGTGTAGGGATGTGTGTGAGTGTGTGTCTGTGTGTCATCTGTTGTAGTCACTGAAGAAAATAACAGCAAAAATTTGTAATTCACTTAAGACAAGACTGGTGTAATAAATAAGTGAATGCATAATCATATTGAAGAAAATGAATTTGCCTTTTTATGTCTTTTTTATATGCAGAAAAACAGTATGCAGTTGCCAGGAGTTGCTGGAGTTTCTATATCATTGATGTGAGGGCAGTGAAGCAGGCATAATCTATACTGATAAAACACAGACGGTCTCAGCAGAGGCTCCCATTCATCTTACTCTATGACTGTATCTACCAATTAATCAGTTACCTTCCTCCTGTCACCTTTGCAGACTGAGATCATCCACTCAGGGACTTAAACAGCCATCGCCTGACACATGTATTATAAAATCATTCTGACAGCAGGGTCAAGTGAAACTAACGTAGATGGTCAAGCTGGTACACGTTTATTTCTTTGGGTACCATAAATCAATTATGTATTTTTAATATAAATGATGAATAAATTGAGATATACATATTTTCTGCTTAAAAAAGTAATGCTTTGTGTTTTGTAAACATGATATGTTCATAGGGAAATTAAAAAATAAGTATATTCAACAGCAGAAACGGTTGCAGTCAGAGGTTTGATCTGTGAACCATAACCTGTTGATTTATTTTTAAAAGATCATGCTGTCTGATATTT
>JANRMT010062834.1:4695641-4718782 GCA_026402145.1 Polypterus bichir lapradei
TTTTTCAAAAGTTCCTGTTTTTCTGTGTCACCCTGTGTATATATATCTTTATGCATTACAGAGTACAAAGAAACAAACATGTCTTACGAACAGTGAATATGAAATAATTTCATTTTAATCTATTGAATCTACAATAAAATGTTTTTTCTTTTTCTTCTTTGCTAATTGGACTTGTTTTAATATATTCATACATTATCAAACATTATCATATTCTTAGTAAAGTTTAGGTTTTATAGTAGCCAAATTTAAAATGACATGCATATAATGTATGTATTTCTCTATTTATACCCTGTTTATATGTTCAGCAGAGTGTCTTTTGTTTTATTGTATATTATTTTGTGTTTTACTGCTACTATTATATTTCTAATTGTGTATGGCCAGCTGGACTCAAAAACAGAAATGTTCAAAATAAGAACTATTTTAAAATGAACTTAAACCACAACACTTAAAAAAATAAGCATTTGTTCCATATGTTATTCTGATCAAAACAAAGTTATAACTATTGCTAGGTGGAAAAAGTTTGTTTAATTGCCATCGATCAGATAGAAATAATGTTCCAATGCTTCTGAAATGATCTCAGAAAACTGGTGGAAATATAGAAGGCGCTTACCAAGGAAAGGCTGCCATTGCAATTATACACTCTGGGAAATATTTATATAGCTCTACATTCCACAGAATTCAAGAAGCTTTCACTGATGTCCAGATGTGTGTATCAGTGTTTGGTTCACTTTCTTTGGATGCCTGTCTTTTAAGTTCTGTTTATTAATTCTTTCGGATTTTTCTTTCATTCATGTCATGAATCTGGAGCTTGACTGGAGTTTGTTTACATTTTTTTGTCATTACATACATTTTTCTATTTGATTTTTTACATAATCTTTGTGCTGTAGAATTTATTTTATTTTTGTTTTGCTATTAGTTAATTTTTTAAGTATGTAATATTTGATTGTTTATCATGTACCACTGCAATGATGCTATCCTTGGTTTTAAAACACGCACCACATTTTGACTTTCAGTCATCAGGATGTAGCGATGGTGGTGACGTGATGTTGCACCAGTATGACGTCACTGAGAGCCATGGCATTAAACTGACTCATCTGCATAGTTAAATGCTTATGATTTTTTAAAACATATAGCAAAAGAATTAGAGTTTCTTACTGAATTTTTCACAATGAACATTTGCTAAAGGAAAAATTAAGATCATATATAAAAAATAATAAGTGAAATTGTGCCAGGCAGTTATATATTCTTGCTTGCTATTTTATTTATAGTAAAAAGTAAATAAAACTCAAGGATTGTTTAAACTTAATTAAAAAGTTAGACCACTGTTGTAGGGAGCTGTCCTATGCTATTTTATATTTAGTCCATACAGACAGGTAAAACGCAATGTTGCTATAATCTTATATTCTAATTTTCAGAGTTTTCATTGCAGTGTTGTAGAGTTTTAAAAATGCAGTCCAATCATTTTAACTACAGTATAAGATCCTTGGTTTTTTAAAGGACTGACTTTGTCTAAAGACTGTATAAAATACAAGATGTAGTTATTTACTTAATGATCTGTGTTAGTTTGATATCTTTGGTTTGTGTCTCCTAAAATATTAATAAATTTGAAGTTCCTGTATTATCTACTTCCTTTATTATTATGATTATTAAGCAAATATTTATCAGCAAGTGCATTTATGAATAGTTATTTAAAATGAAAACTCAGGACCTTATATGTGTTTCTATTTTTTAGTGCCTGCAAGAGTCTGGCACACACACGTCCTTCAAGACTATTTACTTTGACAGTTAATCAGGCCCTTATGCACACTTTGATTAGTTCTCTGAGTTACTATTGCAATAATTAGAAACTTTAACTGACCTCTAGTGGATGGAAAAAATAATGTGTTCTCTGCATTAACTAAAATTTCCTAATGATTTGTTGAGTATGATTAGGAAAAAAAATGTAAAAGCACATGTCATGATCTCAGCTAGGGAAACAAGTTCTGTTTCTCTAATTTGTTTCCATAAGCAAACAAATATCAGCCTCGGAGCCTAAAATACTGTGACTAACCAAAATTACTTTATTGCTAAAAATCAAGCATTTAGATTAATTTGTTGTGAAGGATTTAGCTTTCCAACACAAGTATTTATCAATAATATGCATATTTTAAGAAAAGCCTTCTGGGAAGATATAACTTTAATTTGCTGCCTAATTATGACTCATACAGTATGTTGTTAACATTTTTAATATCAAGTTGATTTTGAATTAGTAATAAAATTATTTTTGAAATGCCTCTCTATATGGATTATAGGTATACATTAGAGGTGTAGACAGTGCTCTAAAAAGTTAACTATCAGATTTTATTTCCATGTTTTCTAACAATTTAAAATATTTTTTATATTTTGTTGAAGACTGATGTTTATTCAAATGTCTAGACCATTTCCAAACATTTTGTATATTTGTTACATTGGCTATAAATGTATATAATACAGGGGTTGCTATTTAGCCTTTACATTAACTTGTCTTATTGTAAACAATGTCTTTGTTCATTTTCTTTATAAACACCCAGAATCCCAAAGTAGCTGCAGTTGGAAAAACAGTGACCTTTATTAGTCCACCAAGAACAAAATATACACAATTTTTCAAACAAGAAAAAATTCTGTGGCAAGCAGACTCACCCCATGAAAATGGCAAATTTGTAATGAAATCTGCAGTCTCACACCTTATGTAAGATGGAACCCATGAGTCACGTGTTGATGCACAAAATGTATGCTTGACATTTTCAATGAGATCATCAGTGACTTACTTGATACAGTGAACACCAAAAAGTTCTTCAGATTTGTAAAATGTGTGACAATAGAAAAAAAACCAAAATGCAAACATTTGTGTCTAACAAAACTTCTCACAAGTGGACAAATACAAGTTGATGATATATATATAGTCACACATGCGCAATTAGGGGGCAGCCAAAAGGACCAACAGAGCGCAAAAATTTACCGGATGGGGATATAAGATGGCGTACTAATGCTTCTCTCTTTTTTTCATCAGAAAGACCGAAGACCAGATGAATCCCAATACGTGAAGTCTCCGCTTAAAATACCATCATGTACTAGGAAGGACTTCCGCATTCCAGCCGTCCCCACGTGATGACTTCAACCCGGTCACCCTCTGATGACATCATCTCTGTCACATCCTATTCACGTCATCTCACCTCTGCACCAATTTCCAGTCCATCCACTAAAAGACCAGCCACCTTTCCAGTATCAATGGAGAATGTATATGCTCACTCTTGCAGTGCAGTACAAAAAGCAAATATTTTGGTTCACCTACAGTATATGGGGACAGTTCCCCAACCCTTAATTTGTCTCTCTGGTCTCTTTTTCACAATATATATATTATATACTCATATATTTAAAGAATGACTTATATTTTCAAATTCTAAACCGAATTTACATATACATATCTAAACAAAATTCACTCCATATTAAATTTAACTTCATATTTTCAAAATTCACTTCTCTGTTTTGCCCACCTTTTTGCACAAAGCCACCAGAAAACACAACATAACCCCCTCTTGCAAAACCTTAAGCAATTAGGGTAGCGAGTCATGTCGTCTCTCAACCACCCAAGGCTTTTTTTAGATGAGCAGAATAAATATGGGGCACGATCACACAGCTCCACACACACTCATTTAAAGTGAATCAAATTGGAGAGCTCAGTGAATGCAACAGGTAAATATTTGAAGTGTGTTAGGAAGTGGAGTATCTGAAGGAAACCAATGTGAACGAAAGAAGTGTGTGCTATTTTCACAAAGCACAAACGATCTGCATCAAACCAAGGTTTCTGGACCTTAAAGGTTTTAAAGAGAACTGCACAATAACACACTTCTATTTACCTGTATTTGTATCAGTAGTAATGTTAAATATTTAAAAAGTAATACTTGAACTTAATTGATTATTGTCTGCATGCAATTTACATGTCACTGACTGCATGCAGACCAATTACCATCTGTACAGGGCAATTAATTTATTTAGGTGTATAGAAGAATTTAATTAGAGCAAACTAATTACTGCCTGCAATTGGTATCAAAATAAAATTGTATGAAATGTAGACAAATAACTACAGGTGACAGGCGCAATTCAATTTAATTCATAGGTGCTGTGCAAGGAAGTGTAATTCAAAATTGCCATTGTTATCATACAGCAATAAACATGTCTTCATTAAATTAAAAGAACAAAGACTGCCAAGAACATCAACAGGATAATTATTTCAGTGTGCAATGATTCTTTTTCTTTACATTGTTGATGACTTTTCTGTCATTTACAGACACTTTAATTAAACAAACCCCAGAACTTTTTTATATTCATGGAAGTGTAGAAAATGTTTTGGTGTACTCAATCATCTTTGAAACTATATATTAAAACTAATTCATAGTACAGAGTGCATGTGAAATGTTACCTATTCCATATATTTTTCAACATCTATTTATTTCATATCAGGTTTATATGGAGATGCAGCAAATAATGTGTGTAAGGGAGAAAACACCCTTGACTTGGACGGCAACCTATTGCATACACATTCATGCATGTACCCACACACGATCAATCAAACAGGGTTATTTAGCAAAGTGGGAGGAAAGCAGAATACCCCGAAATGATCCATCTGTAGCATATAGCTTCTCATGGTACTTTCCTGTCTTCCACCAGCTGTAACATTTCTCCTCAGTCTTTTCTCCTCTACCTTCCTTCATTCTACTGACCTCCTTATGCTGAAAAACAGGGCTGCCTGGTTACCGTGGTGATTGTAATTAAATCCCCCAGAGGAGTTCCCAAATACCCAGACAGCACCTTTTAGATGCTGTGAAAGCAACAGGACTCCTCTGGAAAGTTCAGTGTCACTTACCTAGCATTACCTCATTTGTCAGTGTTTACTTTGCCAGATGTCACAATTGACCACTGCAGACAGTTGGCTTCATCACATCTCTAAGTAGTTTGGTCTGCTCACTGTAAAAATGCCACATGCCTGTCTACTGTATATCCACATCATACGTATTTATGTCCTGAATCGAAGGTAGTTGCACACAGTTCTGTTCAAACTGGACAAATGGAAATTTCCTTTCAGACCTAATGGTGTTTTTATAAAAGCAGAAGAAGGATGCAAGCTTTTTCCAAACTGAAAAATGAAAAGCATAGTCTGTGTTAGAGCTGAGGTCTGTTATATGGAATCTCTTTGTGCCACCAAAACCAAATCACAAACCAAAGTCAAAAGTCGAAACAAAGCAAGAATTCAAAACCAGAAAAGTCTGTCTTAATGATTTTATTTCACAAGTCTTCCCAATAAAAGTGTTTGTTTAAATTCTCCTCTCTATTTTTGGGCTCACCAGTCTATACATGCATCAATAAGTTTCAGTCCTCAGGGGTTCTGTTTTACAGAGTGATTTTGGTGGGCACTGTAGAAGCGTTTGTTTATTGTGTCTTTTTTTTTGTTATTTTTGTTCTTTATTTCACCATATACAATTTCTTGCATTAGGAATTTGTTAGTCTTCACAAAACCCATTGCTGTTAGAGTGTAGGGTCAGCCATTGTACCGCAACACTAAAGCAAGCGCAGGTTAAGGGCCCAGCAGAGTAGGCTCCCCTTTAGCAAAAACAGGAATTCAAATTTGTTTTCCTCCAAATATTTAACTGGGTGTATCATTTTGTTAGCTGGTTGTTCCTACATTCAGTCCTTTTACTCTTTTTGAACTATTTTACTATTACCGTATATACTCGCAGATAAGTTCTCCTGCAGATAAGTAGGGACTTGATTTTACAGTATAATTTATGGTATTTTATAATGTCGGTTGTATAAGTCGAATGCAGAAAACTCATTCTATTGGTCCAAAAGATTATGATATGCTAACGCCTACCTGCAAGAGTACCCATGGAGCACACTGCCTTTTTTTTCTATGTATTGTGCTTACTTGACCACACGGTAATACCTGAACTATTCCGAAGCAACATTTGCACTGATTTGTGTTTTTTGTATCTCCTAGCCTCATTCACCTTTATCATAAGAGCATCCCTTATCTACGATAGAGCGTTCGATCAGAAGAAAATATGAAGCTGGTTTTAAATTAAACCGTTGAAGTATCAAAAGAAATTGGTAACTGCGCTGCTACAACAAAATTTGATGTGTCTGAGAAACTGATGTAAGATTGGAGGAGGCAAGAAGATGTTGGGGTCTGACTTATACGAGAGTATATATGGTAATTTATGTAGTTAGGTGTTAAAAAATTACTTTTGTTCTCCCTTGATTGAAAAAGCAGTATCTCAATGTGTGTATGGGTGTGTGTGTTTCTCTGTTTGTTCTTAATACAATTCCACAGCATTGGTCAATCTCAACAAAACTTAGCGCACATATCTCACTTTGTGATGAAGATACAACAGACTGCATTGGAACCCAATTTTACACACATATCCCACTTAGTCAGGTAGAGATACTAGACTACTTTGAAACCCAAAACTTGGACCTTGTGAGTCCCCTTTGGAGGGGTCCCATCTTACTGCAGTGAATTTTAAGGACAGTGCTTTTTCATGGATATGATGCCCTGAAATAAATTACATTATTTTAATTTGTCTCTGTGAGGGTACATTTAAAGAAACACCGTTTTTAGGGGTTGGATAGCTCTGCCATAAAATTACTTACCTGGGCAACACAGGGTGCTGCTGTAAGTGAAAGAATAAATGCAAATGAAAAAAAAATAAGGTTGTAGTGCTGTGTCAGATCTGTAATATAATGTTAAGCAGACATTCCTTTCTTCTTGCTCATCAGCATAGTAAAAATAAAGTCACAAGCAAAAGAAACTGAAAACTATGGCTTAAGACAGACGTTTCCTATCTAAGCTGAACACTATTTAATTCTCATAAACCTCTTTACTAAGGGTATAATTAGTATACCCTGAACACAACTATTCCTACTTAGATGCAATTTTTATAAGTGAAAGTAGTCATACATTAAATTAATTTGTATCTGACATTGAATAACTCAAACAAAATGAAAATATATCAGGAGTAAATATTACTCATAAATTATTGAATGTAATGTCTTGTCATTTTGATAATATCAATCAATATGACCTAATATCATTATTAACTGGTATTCTATTTTATATTCATTAACTTACTTCCAAATAATATATGCTACTTCCATTAACATACATTCTTTACTATATGACAAGTAATCAATTATACTGAGTCCATTTAACTGGAATCAAAGTTAACAAATGAATGTATTCTGTAAAAAAATCTTGAATTTTTAAAAAATGACGTTAGCTGCAGAGACATGGCCAAAATAACTTTAATTATAAAGTCATTTTTGTATTGTCAAATGGCCACTTCAGAGATAATCATTTCTACATTATAGTAGTATATGCTGTTGCATTGATTTCAGGGCAAAGGATGTTCATATAATACAGGTTTACATTCTTCCACTCTCTCATCTGATCTGCCTATAATAGCCAATTTTATGGTTTATGAAGTTAATAACAAAATAAAGGATTATAACATTACTCTTCTGTTTTGGCTTACTTCCAACCAATCACCTCCAATTCTAGAGTGTTACAGATATTGCAGGTTTTCATTACAACTTCCAATGAATTATTCAGCAGAAGTGAGCCAAGAAACGCTACTGGGACTCCTTTATACCAACAGCAATATGCCTGTATAATGCCTCACTGACTGGGACTGCAGAGTCAAAAGTCTTCTTTATTTTTAATTTTCTCTCTTTTTAGTTATTTTGGTATATGTTCAGACTATTTTGTTTGTATGTGTGTATTTATTTATTTAATGAGCTTCTGTAAAAAGCCAACGTTCCTCTGCAGATAAAACAAATTTTATCTATCTGTCTTTCTCTCTCTTAATTAAAAGCTTTGTTTTGCCTTTAATTTCCTCATTCATAGGTTTGTTTAATTTCTTATTTAGATTAACTGTTGCCATGTACTTGTATGTAGCATATATAGGCAGAATGAATACAATTTAGTAATAAAAAATACTGTAGATGGCATCTGCCCCTATCCTGACAGCACTGGATGCCAGGCCCAAAAAAGAGACTGCCTGTAGATAGTGCATTGTAGGACCTACTTGCACAAACAGGTTCAGTCACTTTCACACAAAGGTCAATATTGAACCACCAAAGAACTACACTCCAGCATACTTATTGAATGCCAGCACAAAATGCACTCTTAAACATCTTCTGTGTTTAGTTACAGGCATCCTCTGCCCTAATTCCTTTGGTAATTATAAACATTCATGTCATGTATCCTTCTAACTACCACTTATTTAAACTGAAAAGATAAAACTCCTTTAATTTTTCCTCAAAGTTTATATTCTGAAGTTCTGTAATCAATCCAGTGTGCCTTTCTGAACTTGCTCTAGTGCTGCTATATCTTTTTTGTAAAAAGTTGACCAAAACTGCATTCAGTACTCCAGATGAGGTTTCACTAGTCCGTTGTTATTTATATATATATAGCATAAGAAAACCCTTCCTAGATTTGTACTCGGAGCAATGTATTATGAAACCCAACATGTTATAAGTTTGAATGTGGGCAGTGACAATTCCTTTATGTATTACAGTTTTGCCCCAGTTATTTCTCTAGTTTAAGATTATTTTTTTATTTGATATTTGTGTTGTTTTTGAATTATTATTTGGCATTCATTTTCCATATTCTATCTAAGTCTATATTCTATCAAGGTCCTCCTACAGTATAATGACTCTGGGGTATCTGCCATCTCACCTAGTTTAGTGTCTTTTGTAAGCCAAATTATTCATTATCTTTTTAAATGCATATAAATTAGATTTTTATGTATATATTAAAAATAGAAGTTACCCCTGCATTTATCCAGGAGGGACACCCTTTTAATGCAGCCGGAATTGGAAACTCCCATTTCTTTTTGTTTGTTCACTATCCTCTCACATGGTACCTTATAAAAACTTTTTGGAAATCAAGATGAATAATATTATATTAGCCTCCCTCTGATCAAAGGCTTTTTAAGTTCCTGTTGAATCTATGATCAGAATAGTCACTCTAGAGAAGCTTCTTTCTTGTTGGTATTTTAATATAATATGTTAGAGAACGAGCATTGATTACAACTACTTTCTCTCAAAGGTGGATTTTTGTAGAATATTCACAGTTGATATTTTGGTAATTAAAATCTCACAATACTATAACACCCCCTGAAAACTTGTTTAAATGTTATTAAAAAGTTGTATACAGTTAATCAGTTTTTGGTTTGATCAGAGTGACTGCAGAAGAAAAAAAAACTTCATGTGATAAATGTCTCTTGTTTTGTGTGACCCATAACATCATCCTGAAAGTAATAATTAAGATCATTACCTGGATTAATGTGATTTGGTGATTAATTTGTCTGCGCGTTTCGTGACGTAATATGTAAATAGGTCATTTAAGGGGTGCACTTTAATTGATACTAGCCATTCAGCTGTTGAAATAAGTTAGGAGCAGTTAGGAGAAGAAGATATATATTTGTTATGGGCTTTTTTTAGACATACAGCATTAGACATAAAACTCTTTTAATCCCAGATTAGATGGAGATTATAGGGTATAGTATAGTTTTACTAGGAATTTAAACATTTGACCATGTTCATAGTGATGCTCTTCTCTTCTTGATATCCAGCTCCATTGGTTGGTATCCCTCTGATCATGGAGCTTAAATCACTGTGTCCTATACACTCACCTCGCAGCTGGCATCTTAACCCCCACCTTTAACTGATGAGAAATGCACATAATTTATATCCAAGCAAATTGATAATTTTCTTGAGACACATGCATTCTCAGACGTCTCAGCAGGTATACTCTGGGAAACTCTGAAGGCATTTTTAAGAGGACAGATTATTTCATATCTTTCTCACAAAAATAAATTTGAAACCAAGAAGGTGTCTTAGTCAGCAAAATTACCAGAATAGATCTACAATACATCAGGTCTCCAAATGAGGCACTTTATAGGAAAAGACAGGTTTTGTCATCAGAATTCAACTTCTTGACTACTAAAGAAATTGAGCAGCTCATCTTTAAATTGCGACATCATTATTATGAACATAGAGAGAAGGCAAATAAGATTATAACCCAACAAATCCACAAGCAGAAGTCCACAATGCAATGACATCAATTACCAACATGGATGAAGATAAAATTATTGACCATAAAAGTATAACTTACACATTTAGATTGTACTGTAAGTCCTTATAGTCTACTCAGTTTAAAGAAGATAAGACACAATCTAGTAAGTTTTTTGATTCATTCCAGATACCACAGTTAGCTACTCTTAGTGATATAGAACTGACACTTTCAGAATTACTAGGGTTATGCCCCTTATCACCTTTGTTCTTTGCAATTGCCATTTAACCATTGGCTGTATACTTTCAAAATGCATGAGTTAAAGGGGATTTTCAGAGAAGGACTTGGACAGAAAATATCTCTATATGCAGATGATACTGTATTGTATATATCTGACCCACAAAATTCCATTCCAGCAGTCCTAAAAGCATTAGCAGATTTTCAAAAGATATCTGGACTCAAAATCAAATGTGCTTTTTCCAGTGAATTCTCTAGCACACAATATTGGACTGGACACCATCCCATTTATCTCATCAGATCAGTTTAAATATCTAGGGTTAAAAATCACAAATATAAAGTTCTTTTTAAATAAAATTTTGCTGTCTGCATGGAAAAAAATTAACAAGACGTGAATAGATGGTCTACCCTCCACTTACATTAGCAGGGAGAATCAACATTGGGATTAGGATGATCATCCTTCCCAAACTGCTTTTCCTATTTCAAAGCATCCTGATATACATTAACAAATCACTTTTTAAGAAATTAGATTCCATCATAAATAACCTAATTTATATGGAATTTGAAACATCCATGAATCCAAAGGGTGACGTTACAAGAACCTAAAGCAGAAGGGGGCATGACACTACCTAACTTTCAGTTTTATTACTGGGTGCAAATATACAAGATATAAAGTCCTAGACAATACACTAATAATCAAATTGCCCTTCATTCTCTCAGAATATGGCTCTAGTGTAGGAAGCACTTTAAGACAAAGAAGCTTTTATCTGTTTCACTTCTACATGACAACAACCTTTTTCTACCCTCTCAAACTTATACAGTATTTAATGTTTGGAAAATGCCCAGGATTAAACACTCAGAGAGTTGTACATAGATAATGTCTTTGCATCCTATGAACAATTACACTTTAAACTGCTCATCAACACAGTTCTTCCACTACTTTCAAGCTAGAAACTCTGCTAAACCTATCCTGCCCAATTTTCCTCACCTCCCATGTAGTTCTATTCCAGAAGAAATACTGTTCAGTCTTGAAGACTCAGATAGCATCTCTACAATTAATAAAAACACTTTAAAGTCTCTTCCTTTCAGAGATTCCGGGGTACAAGGGGAAAGGACTTCTAACTTAATATTTCAGAAAATGAGTTGAAGGCAGCCATGCATAAAATAAACTCTAGCTCCACATATGCAAAGCATTCAATCATTCATCTTAAAATCTTTTTTCAAGTGCATTTATCTCATTTATAATTGACCAAAATGTTTTCAGGGCAAGATTCAACCTGTGAACTTTGCAATCTAGCTCCAGCCTCACTGTGCCACATCTTCTGGGCATGCTCCAAATTAACAATATTTAGGAAAAAAAAGCTTGAATGCCTATCACACAGCCTTGGTGTCACAATCACTTCTAAAACATTAACACTAGAATCACTGTATAAAAAAGTGTTTATTTACATAGATACACAGAACTCTAGCTGGAGCTGGGATTGAAACACTCAAGTATATTATTTTCTTAAGCTAATCACATTAGGTATAGTACTGTAACAAATGCCAAGAATAAAGTCACACAGAACACACTTTCTGGAATAAGCCTCACATTTTTGTCTTTATTTATTTCTGCAATCCAGATAACAAGTCTGAATGGCATTGTAGTACAGTGCCTTTTTTGCTGCTGCTTCACAAATCAAGCATCCCGTGTTCACATCTCACACATTTTCATCAGGGTGTTCTATACATTTTGCCCAGTATCTGCTTTTGTAATCCAGTTTTCCTTAATCTGCATGTTTTCAGGTGTATGTTATGTTTATTGTTAATTAGAAACTGACCCTTTGTGAGTGTATGACCATGAGGCCTGTAATGAACTATTGAACTGTCCAGGGTCAACTCCTGCCTTGAACCCAAAGAAACTAAAATAAATTGTAGACAACTTCAAAATCACAAACCAACAAATCATTGTTCTGTCTTCTAATAACTCGGCATCTTTCTTCTTTTACATTTCTGGCACATCCTGTTTTGTCAAGTCTGCCTTCCTCATTTCTTTCCTTCTTCTATAATCTAACTCACAACAGTTCATACAGTTGGTTCTTTATTATATAATTGTTGTCATTTGCTGGTCTCTAATTCCTGGAGGTCCACAGATTCAAACCACCATAATTTCCTAAGGATAATAATTAAAAAACATAAGAAACAAACGGCCAAAGCTTTCCATACTGATAAAGAAAAGGTTGCTCATAAGAGACCATTTTACTTTTTCCTCTCATTAATCTACTTTGACTTGTGGCACGTAGCTGTTTGTAGATATTTTTTCTACTGCAGTATTCCACTCCTCAAAGAATCCATGAAGCCTAACCTACTCAAAAACTATTTTTCATCAACAGATCAAGAGAAGACATCATTTTACTTGCTTAATAATGTGTAACAGTTGTGATTTTGGTGTCTGTCTTTTACGAGTTTCATTATTTGCAAAATGAGGTCATTGGGATCTCACATTTCAATAAATATTTGAGCTGCACTTTACTGAAACTTTTGCATTAAAAAATTAAATATGAAACAAAAAGTATTCCATCTGTATGAAGATCTTTATGAAAGCTTTTTAAAATAGGATAGCTATGTTTGGAAATACACATTTCCCAAAAATTGCAAATAAATTATTTTAGTTCTCTATAGCTGTGTGACTACAATGCTAACTACTCTTACAAATTATGACAATATATATTTTTATGATAAGCTTATTTAAAAATAGCAAGTTCTCAGAAAAATAGGCTCAATTTTCAATATAACACATTTATATTGCACATAATTAGTCTTGTCTGCTTCTGTTCTGAATGGAATTGTTTAAAGTAGCTAGAACTGCTTATAACATTAGAGTTCTATTATTTAAACACACTGTGGATGTGTTTTTGTTGTTTTTCAGTCACATTGTCTGATTTTCCTTGTGTAATAGACAGCTAGCATCTCAACCTGGCCAGGACGCCCACAAAGTGGGAGGATGGGGGAAAGCAACCTTTTTGGGACACTACTTCCCCCAAGATGTAGATGGCAGCTTCCTTGCAGTGTAGCGGTGCCCCAGATTCCCGCAGGGCACCATGGGACATGTAGTTTCATATCACAACCCTGCTGGTTACCTTGCATGCCGCCAGGGGGAGATGTGAGAGAACCTGGGGAGTCATATCTTCCCCATAGCCCAGAAGTATGAAGTCACAATGACAGAAGCCCCAAAGTACTTCCGGGCTGATTAAAGGACTTGAGGTCTTCTTCTGACCTGGAAGTGCTAGCAAATCACGTGAGAGGAAGAACAGAACCATTTTCGGGTTGAGGACTATTTAAAGGACTGCTGAAGACCCATCAGTCAAGCCAGAGTCGGACTGAGGTGAACAACTTTTGCCGGGAGGTGTGGAGGAGAAAATAGAGAGAGAGAGAAAGACAACTGTATTGATTAGTGTAATTACTTGCCTGTTTATTGTGGCTGTGGTGTTTGAGGAGCACTGTTATAAGAAGAAAATAACTAAACGATCTTCTTGGTGCTTTTACCTGGTGTCCTGAGTGTCTGTCTGTTGGGTTTAAAGGGGCAACAGTGCCACACTTGTTTATTATAATATTAATCTTTCTAGATATGCTGTATAGAAAATACATTTTTCAGCCTTTACTATACAGTATATGCTATATAGTGATTGACTTCTGCAATGCATAAATTAGCTTTTTCAATTGCTGCTATTTAACTCTGTGACTTGTAAGTGGTTTACAAGATAGTCTCTGGCACTAGTAATATTCTTCTTAGCTGGTAGAATGACCAGAACGTATGATAAAATAATAACCAAATGTCTTTAAGCAAAGAAACTTAAAGATAAACAGTAGTTTCTGCAGGATTGATGAAGCTTGTCTGGAGATTACCAGTGTGTCATCGTACTGTCATCTGCTCACTACAGTTTCTTTTCTCAGCTCTGCAATCTGCTGTTCACGTATTGTTTTATATTAAAAAATACAACAATCTAGTCCTTTATTTGCACTTTTCGTCTAAGTGGTCACTTTAGTAACTTGTTCACTGCCTCCACACAAGACATGCCACAAAGCTTTCTAAATCAATATATCTTCATAAGTTTCTTTTGTACTGCTACCACATATAAGAATGAAGTGGAACACCTATATGAGTTTTAAAATTTGATTTCGTTCATTATCCAGGTTTTATCAGTTTACACAACCCAATTAAAATATTTACTTTAAACTAATAAGTCAATCAACCTTTCACCTTGAACTTTTGTACATACTCCTCAACTACATTTTTCAGTTCTATTAATTTTTTAGTTCATCAGTTTCCAATAGTTCAAGGTTTATTCTTGAACTGGACAAAATCTAAATGCAGTATTTTATCTGTGTGATATAAATACTTATTTCAAACTTTAGCCATAGGGGTGCAATCTCTTCTGTTCTAATGTAGAAATATGCAAGTTTTTAACTTCCACATATTAAATAAAGCAAATTAAATGTTATAGCATTTGACTCCATTTATTTGTTATGTCATTTTCAAGCCCGCTTAAAACAGACCAGGGCCATTGGTGGGGACTTCATTTACTTGTTTTATAGAAAAGATAGCGTGTGAGAGTGGTTAGCGTTGTAGTCACACAGTTATAGAGAACTAGGTTTCATTCCTAAGCTATATCCAGCTTTCTCTGTGGAGTCTGTATATTCACCCTGTTTTCATTTGGCAGCCCCCCTGCCCGCCACTACACTTTCTTCCAATATCGAAGAAATCAGCAAGTTTAGGCTATCTGACATTTCTAAATTGGCCCACTGTGAATGAATATCATATGGCTTGGCATTTCATCCTGGGTTGATCCTTCCTTATCTCTGGAGATGCCAGAATAGACTTAGCTTCCCAATGATCCTGTAAAGGAAAATGTGTGTGTGCAATTGGATAGAAGACTATATGATTACCTAATTTCATTATTTTTATTTGCTGCCAGCTACAAGGGTCATGCAATTAGATTTCATAATATGTCTGAAATGGTTAATTAAATTTTATTTCTGTATTTAGAGGAGTCATTCAACACTAAAACTCATCTAACATTCATCACCTTCTTTCGTAAAAGTATTTATTCTATTAAAAAATTAAATTGTTATTTTTAGAGGCAATTTCAGTTTTTATACCACTTATAAACAAGCCTTGTATACAAAACATCTTTTCTTTTTCCAGGAATTAGTGCTCCACCGTCATCTAATTATTACAAATAACATACTTGAAAATTCTCACTCTTCATTTTATTTATGCAAGCCACAGTTTTAATACAGTCATTGTATTCAATAAACCTTTTTGAAGAGGATGTTGTACTATGCTACGACTCTCATTCCTTCAATTATGCACAGGTTAAGGATACTTAATAATCACTCATGGTAAGGACAAATTATCATGGCATAACCACTAGAGGTAATTAGATACTTATCATAATTAGAAATGAGTTGATGTTGTGAGCAAAACATAGATTGTTATAAATATGTAAGTTTTGGTATAAATAAACTTTGCTTCTAATTGGATGACAGACAGGAGGCATGTACACTTCGGTATATTAATTTCTAGAAACAGTGTTAAATGACAGAGAAGGATCTTGCTTCTGGTGTAATACTATGAGAAAAATATTGTTAAACCAAGAAAGAAAATAAATATTTTTTATAAAATCTAAAGGAAAATGTTTTGTTTTTTGTTTGTTCAGCCAAACCTGGGACAGTCTTTAGGGACATAAGTGAAATAAGCCATTTGATACTGTGAAGGCTATGGAGTGCCAGTGAGCCCCAAACCCCAAACACGAACACACAAGACAGTCCTGGGTTCAAAGAAAGAGTGTTTATTACTAATACCTTGTAATAACAAACACAAAACAAGTAATTTCTTCTTCTCTTTCTCCTCCTCTCCTCCCTCTACTGCACTGCTTTCCTACTGTTGAGTGTTGCCTTCCTGCCTCTCAGCTTCGACTCACCTGGACAAGGCAGCGCAGTCCCTTTTATTGGGGACCCAGTAGTACTTCTGGGTCATATGGAAGTTCCCAATAACAGGAGTGTAACTCCCCCCAGATCCCACAGACCCCAGCAGAGCTGTGTTACCAGGCTACATTTCCCAGCATGCCCAACTGGTTTCCGATTGGGCACCGATATCCAGGGCCGCTGCCATCTAACATCATGGGGGGATAAACAGCCCTCAGCAAAACTCCTTCCCTGCACTTCTCTTTTATCACAGTCAGGGAAGGTACTCCAAATATATATTTATGCCTGTCCATCTGTTTGGGGCTTCCCTTACAAGAAAGGCATCTTTCTCTACTCTGTCTGGGATGTCCGTCCATTAGTCTTGTTCGGGTACGGCACCTTTCTCTTTCTTGACTGGGATGCCTGTCTGTTCACTTGGGGCTTCCCGTCCGGATAAGGAACCTTCCTCTCTCTCTTGGTCAGGATGCCCATCTATCCTCTGTGTTACTTACAATACTTCTTCTTTATCTTTTCCCACTTCTATGTTGGGTCGATGTTCTTGATCTACATTCTCCAATACAGATCATTTTTTGATGCATCTCTATCAGCAGTCTCACTACAAAGACTGCATCAGTTGTTCCTCTCCCTGGCATAAAACCACACTGTTCTTCCTCTATGGTGGTCTCTTCCTTAAGCCTTCTCTCCTTTTCCCAAATTTTTATTGTGTGTGACATCAGCTTTATCCCTCTATAGTTTCCACGATCTTGAAGATCACTGTTATCCTTATAAATGGGTAAAATCACCCTGTTCCTCCACACCTCTGGTATTCTAGTCTTTGCTAGTCTAAAAATCATTCTCTCTCTCTCTCTTTCGTCTCCAATATTTCATATGCCTCCTCCCAAAGCTTGTGCCTTGGCTCTTGTCACTGCCCTCTTTGCCTCCATGTTTGTCTGCCTATACACTTCTGTCTTTCTTCTTCCCTGATTTGTATCATTTCTTCTTAGATCTATTGTAAGATCTTACCTGCACCTCTGTGTTCCACCACCATCTCTCTTTGTCCCCAGGTGGTCTCCTTCCTATCAACCTACCCAACACCTCATCACCTATTCTCAATTGATTCTTATACTAATCAAAATATGGAGCAATTTCTATTTCTTCAGTTGTCTTGTTCGTCATTTGTTTTGGATTAGTTTATAGATTTATTTTAAGTTATGTTTGTTTTTAGAAATGGCAATAGTAGGGGATGTTAACCTTGAAATACAGGCAAATACATAAAATGCTATTAGTATTGCAAACAATACTTAAATTCTTAAATGGCCTTTTTCATTTATGTATAAATAACCAAGTGATCAACTTAATATGCACACAGCAAGTACAGCAGCCATGCTTCAACGCATGATTTACTGATAGGCTTTACCATACCAACGATATCAAGAATGACGCCATGAATTATTCATTTTGTAAGCTTATCAAGTTTTGCTCTAGACATTGTTTTCTAATGAGGTGATCGGGTAGATATAAGATGTTAGTATTTAATGGGTCTTTTATGAACATAAATAAATAAATAATCTAGCATCATTTGTAGAGAGATGTTTTTCTTAATCACATCTCTGGTGTGTTTCACTAAATGTTGAGAACAAATGGCTGTGATAAGGTTTCATTTTTAAAGCAGACTATGCAGAAATATACAGATTAAAGAAAGCTTATTTTTATACACAAGAAATGTAATGTCTGTCTATCTTGCTTGTATAACTCTCACTCCAAAAATAAATTAAAATAATACGTAAAAATGTTTATTTTTATTTTTTTTAAATGTGATGCAAATATACAGTACAGGCCAAAAGTTTGGACACACCTCCTCATTCAATGTGTTTTCTTTATTTTCATGACCATTTACAGCACTCCATCACTCTCCTTCTTGGTCAAATAGCCCTTACACAGCCTGGAGGTGTGTTTGGGGTCATTGTCCTGTTGAAAAATAAATGATCGTCCAACTAACCTGACTTTTGCACAACACAACTGCTGGTCCCAACCCCATTGATAAAGCAAGAAATTCCACTAAATAACCCTGATAAGGCACACCTGTGAAGTGAAAACCATTTCAGGTGACTACCTGTTGAAGCTCATCGAGAGAATGCCAAGAGTGTGCAAAGCAGTAATCAGAGCAAAGGGTGGCTATTTTGAAGAAACTAGAATATAAAACATGTTTTCAGTTATTTCACCTTTTTTTGTTAAGTACATAACTCCACATGTGTTCATTCATAGTTTTGATGCCTTCAGTCATGAAAATAAAGAAAACACATTGAATGAGGAGGTGTGTCCAAACTTTTGGCCGGTACTGTACCTACCTCATAGGCCCACAAAATAATTCTTTTTGTAGTATTGTATCATTGTGACTGTTCTAGAGAGACATGCAAGTGACAATTTCATTTATCTAAGTATGTAACAAAAACCTTAAACTTAACTAATAGTTTGGTTTAGTTTAGCTCATCAGAGATAGTATGTTTACAAAAGAAAACAAAAGAATGGGCAAATACAGTAAATTGAAGAATTGACCAAGTAGCACACACCATCCGTTCATGCCATTTTCCAGATTTGTTCATTAGATGTTCATGGGAAACTGGGAGGAAATTAAGGGCATACCCGAGATAAACACCACTCCATTTAAGATCAACCACATTCACACACTGCCACTTGCCTATATAGATCCAGGTTAGAGCCAGCAGTCCACTTAATATGCATGTTTCTGTGAAGAAACTAGAACAATGTTGTCCAACTTTGGTCCTGGAGGGCCGCAGTGGATGCAGGTTTTCATTCTAACCATCTTCTTAATTAGTGACCAGTTTTTGTCACATGACTAGCTATCTGTGCCCATCACACAGTAGCTGAAAATAAACAAAAATGAAGGTCTCAAGTAAGGTTGATCTTCTCAGGTCACCAAAACATTTTGATGGTGTTCTTAGAAAAAACAGAAAATATAAACAGTTCAGGAAATGTCTGCTGTGGCAGCAAAAGGCCATAAAATGAAATAATGGCTTTAATTAACAACAAGAGCCTGGTTCTAATTAAGAAACTGGTTGCAGTGGATTGGTTGGAGTTTAGTTGATCATCTATTGGTTCGCTTCACATCTCATTTCTGCTTGGTTGCCATTTAATGAAGAAAAGAATCAATTCAGAGAACTGAATCTTTAAAAACAGGGCTATTAAAATGAAAGAAAAAGAAGTTAATTAGCAACAAGGTTAGAATGAAAATCTGCAGACACTGCGGCCCTCCAGAACTGGAGTTGGACATTCATGTAAACAAATGTGGAAAATGCACAACCCCATATTTATGTGTAGCTTTGTTATGATAAAAGAGTCAAAATAAAAGAGGTTAAAGAATTTCTGATTTTGTTATTTATTATTTTTTAACTTTACAAGAGCAAAACAGTTAAAATATGTTAAGTGAAGCGATAAAAACTCCTACACCAGTTAGACATAGAAGCTAACTTTCTTTATCACTTACAAGCAGGCTATTCTATAATTTCTATATTTTTTCTATAAAGAAAGCAATCAAGTATAGGTGATTCATTTTTTTTAATTCAGTTATAATAATGCAAACATTTAAAGATGCTGTTACAAAAAAAACAGTGGTATTGATTGTTTATTGCAATGAGTTCTTTTTAGCAAACATTTTAATGAATAAATTACATCAGCAGTGAAATGATCTTGCAGAGTCAAAGCAGACAGTACATAACATAGACACTTAAGAGCTGCGTCATTTTTATAAATAACATACAGTAACAGGAAATTGCCCAAGTACTTTTTAGTTAGGGTTTCTTAAATGTTTCAATGTAACTCTTTACAAAAGAGTACAAAATTACAAAATCTTCCCCAAACCTTGCATAACTTCACAAACATTTTGAGACCTCCTATTATGTTTCATTTTAACATTTTTTTGTTGTGATGAGTTGTGACTTCTGCACTGTGCCTAAAGGTGGTCTTCTTTTCAGTAAAAAAGCTTTCTGTTTGTATTCACAAGGTAACTGTGTTCGTGTCCCAGCAGAGGTGTCTCAAGGAGAATAGCATCTGCCAAGAGATATGACACTGTGAGTGAATCTCGGAGTTAGAGTGTGCTGTGTCTGACACCTCAACAAGACGAGATTGAGTGCATGTAATATATAGCAGATTGCCTTTGCTGCACAGCTAGTTAGAGACCTGGCATACAGTCTAAAGTGGAAATGTGCGTACACACAAAAAAAATACAGATGCATAAATGCGGTGTACGCCAAGTTCCATGCACTTCTCCTTTACAAATCCCAATGAACATGAAATTTAACGAGCGTGCACGTGCCTGGGCCTGGGCCTACAGCCCCAACCCGACTCGTCCTAGCATTTTGCATATTTTAATATGCAAATCAATATAAATATCACCTTCAATTCAGTGTTTGGTTAAAAAACAATTGAAAAGGCACATGAAAAAAAGAAGCATTTCAGCAAATGCGAAGTGAAGGCACGGAAAAACATACTATTTGTTGGCTTACGCAGTGGTATAAGCAACAAAAGTTTGGCGGAAACACTTGAAAGTTCAAGTTCAGAAAGTCGCACAGTGCCCGAAAGAAAAAAGAAGTGGTCAGATATCACTGTTGACATGAAAAGGCGAGTCACAGCCCACTGACAATATTACAAAAGTTGACTGCTCAGGTATTGATGGTTCTGCAATGCCAAGCACATCTTCAGGCTTTGGCTGCACACACACACCTCTGCCTCAGAAACCAATGGGAGCCCAACTATCTGTATGCTGACAGACTGTTCAGGAGTCACAAAATGCAATAGTGGATGCTGTAAGAGATGTAGCCAATTAACTAAAGAATATAAGGGCTGTACTATGTGATATTGACCGCAAATTAAATGAATTGGTTAATTTTGCTAATTACATTCAAACGAGGTTGTAATCTGGCTGATCATTTGGAATGCTCAGTGTCAGGTTCATCATACCGCATCTTTTCAAGTACATGCTTGCACACTGCGACACACTTTCTGTGCACTATAGAGCAGCACATCAATAGAGTTGAAATGCTTTCTATATTTACATAAGCAAATTCTTTCTCTGAAAGTGCCTTTATAGCGTAGCAACAGCACCGAACGCCACAATGGTCCAATTCTCTGCTCTTTACTTTGAGGTGGCTCACTATCCTTAAAAGTACTGCTTGCCTTTTACAGCAATAGTTGGAAAAAGCACCTGTGACTGCGATGTAATTTCAGCTCATTCTTTTGGTGATTCATCCCTGGCTGATATAACTTGTGTGGTGTCGCTGCAATAGCAATGTGCATGCAGTTGACTGCTTCAATTACATTTGGAAAACCAGACATTGCTGCAAATTGCGCTTTTATGTTTGCCAGTTCAACCTCAGTGTAAGGAAATCTTATATATCTGGATGACAAGTGGATAATACCATCCTATACAGCTGGCATGGCACAACTCAGTGATGTTTGTGAAATACCTGATCAGTCAGCAAGTTCAAGATGAAAAGCTCCAGCGGCTAAAAACCCGAGAGTGGACAGAACTTGCAAAGGAGCAGGTAGAGCACAATTCTTCAAAGTCTGCCTTTGTAAAGTCGGCACCAGTTCAGCACACAGCTCCAGGAGGATAGCTTTTGGGAATCGAAATCGACTTAGAAGCCAGTCGTCATCATCAGTAAATACGTGCTCTCTACTAATTCTTCCATTTGCGAAGTCTTCTAAAAACACTGAAGCAGCCATGGAATTTGGAATAGTTTGTCCATTCTGTGCACCATTATATGGTTACAGAATGATTACAATCAAGTGAATTCAGTTTGTAAATGATATGCAGCTTATTTCAGTGTATTTGATAAATCCTGCATCATACATGTGAATCTAAAAAAGAAAAGTAGACCACAGAAATAGTAGCACTGCTTTGACACAGGGTGTCGCCAGTTTGCAAAACTGAGCAGAAAAGTCTGTACCCAAGGGAGGACACTGCAATGAAAAAGTGTGTGGCTTTGCTCCAAGTTAGTTTTTATACATCTCAAAGTGAGTGTGGAAACAGGCATTACATAACATTTTTGTGCGTATGCACCATTTATACATGAGGCCCATGTGTGCAAATAAAAGCATAGCTTTTGTAAATAACCAGGATGATTTTTGGGATAGTTCAAGATTTTCTGAGAGAGACAATCTTCATTCTAACTGGAGGGGTTCTTTTGTTTTATCCTAAAATATGGCAGCAAAACTACTATTAACTAGCATTAATTACTATCTATTAATCTACTATTATAGATATCTATACTATCTACTATTTTAGATTAATAGAAAACAACAGTCACAAGTCTCATGTATTGTTTAAAACAGTGGTTAATCTAGCAAATGGTAATTCTGAACTACAATGGAAAATACCAACAGAAATGAGCAGTGCATATTTTAAGAACTTCTTTAATGAGAAAATTGACAGTATAGGATCCCAGATAGTGTCACCTCACAAACCTAATACCAGATTAGCAAACCCTGTCTCACCTTGCACACACCACTTTAGTAATTTAATTTGGTAACGGAACAGGAAGTCAGAAGTTTAATTTCTAAAATTAAACCTACTAATTGTTCTTAGACCCAGTACTAATTAAACTAGTAAAAAGCTACATAGATGTTCTGGCAGCACCCATACTTAACATTTTCAATAGTTCACTTCCGTCTCGGCTTTTAAATGTTGATTGAAGACTCACGAATTTAGTCTAGCATGCCTTGACTAGAGCTGCTGATTAGCTGTGTATACTGCATCTCTGTTAGTAGGTTGTACAAAATAGATAGATAGATAGATAGATAGATAGATAGATAGATAGATAGATAGATAGATAGATAGATAGATAGATAG
>JANRMT010062834.1:4718792-4729523 GCA_026402145.1 Polypterus bichir lapradei
TAGATAGATAGATAGATAGATAGATAGATAGATAGATAGATAGATAGTGTGATGGACAGCCGGGTCCCATGCCCGGCCAGGACGCCTCTGCTGCATATGTTCCGGTGGAGCCACCATGTGCAGCTCAATACCTCCCCCGGGACGCTTGGTGGCATCCTCCCTGGCCGATGTTCATTCCCCAGTCTCCCGCATGGCTCCATGGGACATGGAGTTCTCCACAACCTTGGTGGGAGCTGGGGTGGCCACTAGGGGGTGCTGTTGAAACTCGAGAACCTGGCTGGACGAGTCATCAGCCCCACCCGGAGGTGCATTTGGGACCAGGTGGTCAAGCACCTGGGCTATAAAACAGGCCAGCCTCCACCACTGAGGGGCCAGAATCGGGAGGAAGAGGACGAGGTTACCTGAGAGGAGTGGTGGTGCAAGGGGGAGAGTTGTAGTTTTTGTGTTTAAGTGCTTTTGGGACTGTGTTAGGCCTGTGGGACACGGGGAAGACGTGTGCCCACGGGTGAAGAAAAATAAAAGCCTGTGTGATTTGTACACGTGCCTCTGCGTAGTCTGTGCCGGGTCGGGCGCTATATAGCGCCTTTATCACAATAGATAAATAGATAGATAGATAGATGTACATTATTTGTTCCAAAGAGGAAATTAGAAATATAAGTAATAAAGTATCTATCTATCTATCTATCTATCTAATACAATAATTATTACTAACTGTGCTAACCCTCCTTTGTTCTGATTTTCCTCTCGGTATCTGCTCTACTGCCCATGGAAAAGTCATCTCGGATAAATGATTGCTGAAACCATTAGAAGAAAAGATTCTCTCATCAGATTCTGAGACATCATTTTTCAAGCACTGGAATCTCGTGTGAAGATGTGTTATAGTTCCTGTGCTGTGATACAGGAAATTTAATAAAATACAGCATACATTAAGATCTCAAGATGCTAGCCTACTTATAATTCAAAGCATTGATAAAATAACATTGGAAGTTTGAGTTTTTAGTTACAGGGCACAAAGCTGTTTAAAGATCTGCCTGCTAATTTAAGAGATCAGTCTTCAGTCTTGGCTTTTAAATGCCAGTTGAAGACTCACTACTTTAGTCTAGCATACCCTGACTAAAGCTGCTGATTAGCTGTGTATACTGCATCTCTCTTTGTTAGTAGGTTGTACAAAATAGGTCACTTGTAAACCTGCCTGTACAATCTGCATACTATAGCCTGAGGGCCAATGGGCTCTCAGCATTGAAGAATCTCTACAAAAAGTGTCTTGTATAAATTTCATGTGTTTGGCCAAACATAAACTCGTGAATGAAATTATGCCTGTGATCTAATATAAGCATATGTACTGAAATACAAATGAGTCCAATCATGTTAGAATTCCACTAAAGAAATGAATGATTGAATTAACAAATATTTAAAATGTTGCTTTTATTTAGGAGTTTAGAATTAACTTTCACTCACTGAACAAATTATTAGGAACACATACACCTGCTTATTCATTTAAATATCTAATCAGCCAATCATGTGGCAGCAGCGCAATGCATACAATAATGCATATACAAGTCAGGAGCTTTACTTAATGTTCACATCAAACACCAGAATGGGGAAAAAATGCGATCTCAGTTATTTCAAAAGAGTCATGGTTGTTGGGGCCAGATGGGCTGGTTTCTGAGTTTCTGTAACTGCTGATTACCTGGGGCTTTCACACACAACAGTCTCTAGCATTTACTTGGAATGATGTAGAAAAAAAAAGAAAAAAACAACCAGTGAGCAGCAGATCTGTGAACATAAATGCCATTTTAATGAGTCAAGTCAGAGGAGAATGGCCAGACTGGTTTGAGTTGACAGAAAGGCTAAATGAACTCAGATAACTACTCTGAACAACTGTTGTGAACAGAAAAGCATCTCAGGAAGCACAATATATAGAATTTTGTGGCATATGTGCTACAACATGTCAAGCCAAGAACAAAAGCTGAGGCTGCAGTGTGCATAGGCTCGCCAAAACCGAAGAGTTGAAAACAGAAGAAAAATGTAGTCTGGTCTGATGAATCTTGATATCTGTTGAGGTACAAAGATGGCAGAGTCACAGTTTGGTGCCAGCAGCATGAATCTGTGCATCCAACTTGCCTTGTGTCAATATTCCAGGTTGTTGTTGGTGAAATATTGTGCAGAGTGTTTTCTTAACACACTTTAACCATCACTTGACTGCCATAGCCTATATGAGTATTGCAGCTGACCAAGTGCATTTTTACATGGCCACAATTTGCACATCTTCTAATGGCTGCTTCCAGCATGATAATGTACCATGTCACAAAGCAAAAGTTGCTTTAAACTGTTTTCATGAAATGACAATGAATGTAGTTTTCTTCACTGGCCTAAATCCAACAGACATCCTTGGGATATGGTAGAACGTGAGATGAATGTGCAGCTGACAAATCTACAAACTTGCACGATGCAATTATGCAAACATGGTTCAGAATCTCAAAATGTTTCAGACATCTTTTGGAATCCATGCTACAAAGAAATGAGGCTGTTTTGAGAGTAAAATGAGGTCCTTCCCAGTATTAATATAGTGTTCCTAATAATTTCCCCAGTGAGAGTGAATATATATTAGATATTAGTGAGGCCGTGCGTGGAGTATTGTGTGCAACTTGAGTCTCCACGCTACAAACAAGACATAGTTGGGCTAGAGAAAGACCAGAGAAAAGTGACAAGGCTGATTCGAGGAGATTGAGGTATGGACTATGAGGAAGGATTGAAGGAGTTGAACGTTTTCTGTTAAAGGAATCACAGATTAAAATGTGACACAATTGAAGTGTTTAGAATTGTGAACAAAATGTGGTATTCCACCTATTTAAACTATAAATTGAGTTATTCAACAAGAACATAAGAAAACAGATGGACATTTGTTAATGGTGAGTTTTAAACTAATGTGTTAGAAATTTTTTCTTCGCAAGAGAACTAGACAAAGAGGTTCTGTGAGCTTTACAAAAAATACATTGTGAACTTTGAAACTTTAAATGTTTAGTGCTTTTTAGTCAAGAAGATTAGCACATGTTCTGGTAGACACATCATAAATAAAGATAACAGATTGGGATATATTCTTGAGTAGGAAAATTGAGTGCAATAAAAATACTAATTACTGCAAATGCCATGTACAGTGTCTGCATGTGATGGTGTTCTTGCTGCTTGGCAAAGGTTAAATCTTTCATTGAAATTATAGTATGGAAATTATTTCACTACAGCTGTCAAACAATTGCTGTGAAAGCATCTTTTGCTCCACTGGGGAAAGAAACATATATTTGCACCATCTTGAAGTTCTATTTGGTATATAATGAATGATGTTGAGAGTTTAGGTAAAAGTTACAATGTCAGTTTTAATATGGATTTGCAATTTAAATATCAGAAAAGCATAAAGTATTTTAGATGTAGAAGTGACTAGAAAGGGAATGCTTATCAATTAGAGATATCACTGTACATATACAGTATATTTTATACAGCAGCTTTAAAACCACCCACATTCCATCTGTAGCGTATGAGAAGATTGAAAGAAGACCTACGAAGGAAGGACCTAGTGCTAACACATCATCAAAGGTGAAGTTTGAAAAAATATCATTTGAAGTATCAAACATGAAACAGTAATTACAACCGCATTTACTGTATATTTTACATGTCATAGAAGTGTCTGTTTTATTTCTTAGATAGAAAATTCAGAAATGAAGGTGTCATTAACAAAGGTATTCTGAGTTAGAATAGATCATTTTTAAATCTGTAAACAACATACTTAGAACATTCTCTGGAAGACAGCTGGCTGGTAAGGCACTTTATAATAAACTAATGGACACTCGCCGTAGCAAACGGTGGTGTAACAATAGGTACGGAAAACGGTGAGAAAGGAATTCAGAAATCAAGAAGAAAGAAATACTTCTTGAAAGACTTAGTTGTGAATAGGTGCTTTGCTGGAGACGACAGATAATGGTCTAATATCGGAAAGAGCTTGAATTTCAGCTTCACCACCATAAACTGTAGATGTTGCCATGTATTAATAGTACTCGTGACTTGTTGTGATAACTCGACTTGTGTTGGAAAGAATAACAGGAAGAATGTCTCCAAATCTGTCCCAATGTGATGCAACGAAATCTACTGTCCTATGTCGTAGTGAGAGTGCATTGCCTTCGTCAACCGTTTGTGTCAAGAAATAACCCACTGTTAGGAACAGGTAGCTGCCAGATCCCGGAATACAGATGATGTTGTACAAAAAGACAATCGACAGAGAAGATACTGTCATTCATTTTATAACAAAGGCTTAGGAAACAACCGTCGCAGTATAACAAAAATAGCAAGGAGCGAAACCAATGGCAATGGTCGAGAGAGTACCTTCCTGTAGCAGGTTACGGAAAAGACTCCTAGGCGCAGACATGGCCGAAGTGAAAGGTCACGCGGTGAGGCTAGATATCGGGCGGTGACATGACACCAATGGGGTCATGAGAGAGGAGCGGGGAACACGGTAGTCCGAAGGAGAAATAGGACTCGAGAAAAGCAGCGTGGGGGTGTATGGGAGGCCGCAGGCAGCGTGGGGAAGGGTTTGTTAGAGGACGAATAGGAATCAAGAAATGCCGTGTGGGCGGGACCGGGTTTAAAGAGGAAGCAGGACGAACCAGAAGAGAAATATATATAAGAGATTTGGTGTCCCATTTGAGATGTTGTTCAGAACAGAAAATGGATGGGATGCTGAAGACTTTTTGGGATGTATACTGGAACACAACCTGAAAGGAATGGTAAAGAATAGAAATACGGGAGTACACGGGTCACAGTATTTAAATGCAGTGGTGGAAAGAGTACTGAAAATTTGTACTTAAGTACAGATACTATTACATTGCTGAAATAATACTCAATTACAAGTAAAAGTACTAGTGTTAAAAAGTACTTAAGTAAAAGTACTCTTCTCAAAAACTACTCAGACTACTAGTTACTTTTTAACCATTGATATTTGATGAATTATCAATAACCACTGAGTCAAATCGGAGAACCATGTAGAAAACAGCTACTTCAAACATTTCTACATTACTGATGAAGTATATGAATGGATAAAATTCAGGAAATTTGTGTTATAAACAAATAAACATTAAACAGGAGTTTTGCCTGTAGTATGAACTTTTACCAGAGCACTGCAAACTAACAGCTGGGCAAAGTCCTTAAAGCCTTGGACATAACAAACATGTCTTGGACAGTTCACTTTCTGAACCTTTTGTTAAGTTTCAGAAAAAGCTGATTTTCAAAGTCTGCTTCATCCTCATCTACCTCTGCATCATTCTGTACCCCAAACAAATGGAAAGCTTTGATAAAGTTGGATCCACCATCAGTTGTCATCCTTACAACTTTGTCTCTAATCTTGTATTGGCAATGGACATCATCAAGAGCACTAGCAATCACGTCAAATGTATGAGACCCTCTCAATCTTTTGTACGCTAGTGCTGCAGGTCTTCTTTCCAAGGACTCTTCCTCTACCCAGTGGCAAGTGACACCAAGGTAACTTTTCCGATGAGCTGACCATCAATCAGTGGTGGTCTGAACAAATCTGGCTTTACCCAATTCTGCAATTATAGTTGTCTTCATGTCATCAGCAGTGTCACAGATTATGGTACGAACGGTGGACCTGGAGATGACCTTGGCTTGAGGTTGAAATGTGGTAATTAATTATTTTAAAGCTAGCTGTTCAATCATTGCAAATGGCTGTAGACCTTCACTTATGAAATTGATGATAAGCTTGTCAACAGTTGCTTGAGGGTCACGTTTGCTTGCAGTTGCCAACATCACATCTGGTAACTTGGCTTGCTTTCTTGCTGAGAGCTTGTTTGGTGTTGCTGTGGTCCTCTGTTGACATTAGCTGATGTCTCAACGATCTCATGGTACTACAGATCAATCTTTGATGGATGTTTTCTCTGGAAAGATCACAGAAGAATTATTCAAAGGAAAATATAAATTATATCATCCAAACTTTATATCAGTCAGACTCTAAACATCACTTCCTCACATCACTACTTTTAACGCCAAAGAAAAAACATAAAAAAAAAAAATAATTCACTTAGAGTAATTATTTAAGCTAATCTTTGATTGTTTAGAATGATGTGTGGTAAATTTATTTAATCATTAGTAACCAAACATACACCCATTTCAATATTTTATGGAAGGGGAAAAAATTGTATTTCAGTCAAACCCATTTATGCAATTCCAATACTGTGTATTGGGCCCCAGTGTGCAGAAATGTTCAAAAATAACAGGCACATTATGCATAAATACTGCATGCAAAAATGTGTGGGTTTGTTTTTTTTCCCCAAATTGCATAGGATTAGTATTATGTGGGCATGTCTTTAATGTGGAGACTTGGGTAGCACCACAACCCATTTTCATTCTGATACTTAAATGCCCGAGTTTAAGGGACCCACATTTGACCACCTTTAATTTCCCTTCACTAAAATTTAGCTCTAATTATCATGGGTGCATAGTTGATATCTACTGACACCTTTATTCTTATGGTTTTATGTGATACAAGGATCTTTTCTTTATCTTTAAAACTGAGCCTTCTACAGCCTCTTTATATGGCTGATGGTGTTGCCACCCCAGTGGCTCTATGAGCGTTAAGTGACTGATGTTACTGATATAACCTAAGGTAATAAACATGGTTCCCCTAATATTTTGTGATAGTATTTCTTGATATAAATTATGCAAGCGTGCGAGTGTGAACAACACAGGTTAGATACCTCAGTGATACTTGAATCGCAGGCTAACAGATGACGTTTGTCGGCTTTAAGTAGACCTAGCCAAGCTAGTTACCTTAAACATATTAAAAAATTAAAACAATATTATAAAAATATCACCATAAGTTTTCTTACCATCATGTGTTTTTTGAGATTAGAGGCTGAAGTCTTGTATGCCGAAATCAATGAAGAGGACAAACAAAGTTTGCACTGCATTACCACGCTGTATTCTTTCCTCCCTCTGCACATGCGGCTGGGGCACTCATCCTGCAGTATTACTTGGTCATTTTTACTGTTTTGAATGTTGCTGTCCTCCATGAAGTTTGTTTCTCCAAACCTTCAGTCTTTAAATTACTCCGAGCTCCTTCACTGTGCGATTATGATCAAAACCTGCTGCAGCAGGGCCGGGTGTTTTTTTCCAACCCAAATATCAAGGTTTATTGGACCGTTTGCCATCGGATACCTTTATTGGCTACCGAAAAGTCAGTCAAAAGTTTAAATATTAATTCAAATTGTTGAATAACTAAGGAATGAATTGTGATTTTAAAAGTAGTGAAGTAGATTCCTTAGTTTAATTTGTACTTAAGTACAAGTAAAATTACAGACTTAAAAATATACTCATAAAAGTACAAGTACCCGAAAAAACTACTTAATTACAGTAACGTGAGTAGTTGTAATTCATTACTTCCACCCCTGCTTAAATGTTTAGTTTATAAACTCTGATATACATTTTTATTTATAATGCCATTATAATACATAAAAGATCAAACAGTAAATAATTAGTACTAATACCATGATCTCTCAGATCTTATTTGACAATAATTCTTTAATTGTAATAATTCTAATTATGCAGTATACCAGAATCTATATATTTTTCATTATTGCAGCTTATATACAGCAGTAATGAAGTCTTTAGCAATATGGCAAGCCAAATTATCATTTAGAGATATATAATAATTTGGCTTGCCATATTAGCAATGCCACCTCCCGAATCCGGTGTTCTGGGTTTTAAACTGTTGCTCAAGAATTGTCTGTGTGGGGTTTGTACATTCTCTGTATTACTGCATGGTTTCCCTTCCACATCACCAAAGGTGATGGAAATTCCAAAATAACCTTGTGTGTGAGTAAGTGGGCTCTGCACAATCTGTACAGGTTTGTAATTATGCCCAGCACTATGATTTTTGGCCCTTGCAATCGTAAATTAGAGTACGTGGGTTTAAGAATGCTGTTATGTTACTGTTTATATGGAAATATATTAGTAGGCTCTTTATGATGCTATATGATCAGGGCAGGAATGTCCATGTGGGGAATTGGGTGTTACTAACACGGAATGAAAAATCATTTGTTATTGATCACTCCCCTGTACCTTTATGCTTAGCTGATGTTTAACACCACACTGTCCCTGAAGTCTCACAAATTTTCTGTCAAATTATTTTACAGAACATTTAATAATGCCTCATGAGGGCTTCATATCAAACAACAATTTCAAATATCATATGTACAAATAGTTTCAAATCATGCAATCATGAATTTTTACATCGCATTTTGCTCAACTGTTCGCAAGATGCTTGGGTTCATTTTTTTTTAATTTGGTTTATAACATTGTGAAAATATCTCCAAAGAAAATGGAAGCACAGACTTGTCGCAGTTTTTGTCAAAGGTATGGAAGATCCTTTACAGCATTCCACTTCTGAAATACATATTGCAAAATAATAATAATAATAAAACAAAAAAACTAAAGTTTATCTTCAGTCCAGTTGGTAAGCACAGTCACCCTTTATTGACTCATTTGCTGTTTATTAATTAATAAATAGAGATGCGGCGAATAGTACTCCATTTTAGATATACATATTCATTTCCTCTATACAGCATCAGAAAGCTCACTGATATTTATCAAAAGTTAAGATTTTATGTAGCAAATGTTTTGTTGTTTGTAAAATGACTGTCCTTCCTTTATGTATTGCATAATAAGGCTTTATTATGGTGTTCTCCCCTCAGGCAGAAATTGCTGAAAAATGCCCTTAGGGCAAAACAGGTTAACTTATTAATTAATACACAGAATGTAGGTTAGATTTGTCCTTGTCTAATTTCAATAATGTTCTAATTTCTTTTTGTTCAGTACTCTCCTTCATTGGAATTGTTATCGAGATCTTATTTCAGAACTATTCAGGTCATTACCAGAAAATATATTAAGTATAAGCCCAACATTTAGTGCCCTCTTCAAGGAACATATTGATTTCTTATTGTGTTGGCCCAGGCCTGGCTGCAGGGCTACATTTACCCAGGGTTTGCCCTCTATGATATCACTACTTGGGGAAAGGTGGAGTGAGAGGGGTTCGAGTGGTGTTTGGAGAGTCTAGATTGTTGAGGGTTGTTGCTGACAAAATTAATTGAAAAATCCAAACCAACCATGTTGAACTATCTAAGTTGCAACAGCCTACTGAGGCTACATTTAGTCTACATTGTGTCAATACTGTCTTTTAGCACACATGCGTTTTATTTTTTTTTTGACTATTCAGATTTGTTGTGATGTGAGATTTTGCATATAACTTGATAAATGTTTTGTATGTCTTTATTTATAATTTACGCAAAGCAATGTAATTAAGTGTTACTTTGGTGAGAGGCATTCATGTTTGCCGCCACCTCCCCCCGATTTACGACTTTTCTTTGTAATTTTACGACAGGATTTGGGGGATGTGTCTTAAATCAGTTTGAGGAGTATGTCTGGATTGGCTGTAGGGGATGGACAGAAAACCTATACATTTGCTTGCTCAACCACATTCTCTCTCTCTAACCAACATATGTTGAAGAAGCATCTCTCTTGCTAACCTGTGATGATGTAGAAGTATCTTTCTCTTGCTAACAACTGAAGAAGACCATCACACCATGAACTGAAGACAGCACAATGAAGAGCACAGCTTCAGCCATTTTGAACAGACATGTGGCTGAAAGCTGAGCACCAATGATGCCTTAACTAGAGACATTTTAAGTAACTACAAGTCTGTGTGCCACCTGAATTACACATCACCATTTAATCAGGTTGTATGGTTGCCAATATTCAAATGTACTCTGCATTTTGTTATTATTTATGAATATTATCAGTAATACATTATTTTATGTATAACCTAACTCCTGCTTGTCTTTTTACTACATCTAATTGCCTGAGGTTATAGATATAGAAGGGAAGGTGGGGATAAGTTATATACAGTGGTAAGTCTGTAAGATTAGGCATTCTAAGACTACATATTAATAATACAATAGGGGAAAGTAGAGCAATATATATTACTCTACCAAGATAAAACAAAATTAATTATGGAAGTAATTAAAACCCCATATCAGTACAATATATTTCCCGAATTTGCAGATTTTATCAAAATGAATTAAACAGACAAATGCAACCTAATAAACCAACATGAAAAGCAGCTACATGCTGACTTCAGATTCTTTTTAATGCTGGACATCTGTGAATTGGTCAGCTTACAATGGTCAGTAGTCTGAGATGGAATGAGGCTGAAGCTGGCTACTTATTCACCAGATGAATGTGTCAGCAAGATTCTCTCGAAAAAAGAGTATGAGGTGACTTGACATTACAAGTAAGACATAACATTTGAGCTGGATTGGCTGTATTTTTCATTTCACATTTCTTTCTTTCATAAATATATACTAGCTGTGTAAGCCCCTGCTGTAAAACGTTCAGGCTCCTAGAAACCATGGATTCTGGCACTTCAATTTATCAATCACATCGGTTGTGCAATAGTGGTTAAGCGAGTTTCTCTCTCCTCGGAGGTTTCGTTTTCCTGATTTACTTGCATCGCTTGTGTATTAGTGGCTATGCAAGTTTCTCTTTTCTCGGCAGTTTCACTTTGATGACAGAGTCGCTTTCATTGAGCTTTATGCTGTAGCCTCGCACTTCAGGGCTGGAGAGACAGTCACACACACATCCATATAAGATATATATATATATATATATATATAT
>JANRMT010062834.1:4729623-4751650 GCA_026402145.1 Polypterus bichir lapradei
TATTCGTTCAGAAATTTCTTTCTGTGTCTTACCCTCTTGCTTGAGGGCGTCAATGATGGCCTTCTGGACAGCAGTCAGGTCGGCAGTCTTACCCATGATTGTGGTTTTGAGTAATGAACCAGGCTGGGAGTTTTTAAAAGCATCAGGAATCTTTTGCAGGTGTTTAGAGTTAATTAGTTGATTCAGATGATTAGGTTAATAGCTCGTTTAGAGAACCTTTTCATGGTATGCTAATTTTTTGAGATAGGAATTTTGGGTTTTCATGAGCTGTATGCCAAAATCATCAATATTAAAACAATAAAAGGCTTGAACTACTTCAGTTGTGTGTAATGAATCTAAAATATATGAAAGTCTAATGTTTATCAGTACATTACAGAAAATAATGAACTTTATCACAATATGCTAATTTTTTGAGAAGGACCTGTATATATATATATATATATATATATATTGTGGCAGATTGCTGGGGTTATTACCTGGCCGGGATGCCTGGAGGTACCGGAAAAGGACAGTAATAGCTTCTGGGTCACAAGGGGGCAACCGTCCTGGCCAAAGAGAGGACCACGGGAAAGGGACAAAGAGATTTTAACCTGTAAGGACCCGTGGCCACCGCCAGGGGGCGCCTCAAGCCTCATAGGACCTGGAGAACCGTCACATCCACCACACCAGGCAAGATTGCAGATGAACCTGCCAGGGATGCCCGGAGTGCTTCCGGGGCAAAAGGGCAGCACTTCCGCTACACCAGGAAGTGCTGCCAGAAGTGCGTCACCAGCCACTTGGAACACATCCGGACGGGAATATAAGCCACCGCCTCCAGTCGGGGAGCTAGAGTCGGGAGTGGGAACTGGACGAAGCTCCCAGGAGAAGAGTAGAGGCAGTTAAAGACTGTGATAAGAAGGTTTATTGGGGAGATTTATTGCTGAGTGCATTGTGTGGTGTTTTTGACTTTATTATTGTGGTGAATAAACGTGTGACTTTGTATAAAGATGTGGTCTCCAACTGGTGGTGTCCGGGCAAGTCTCACAATATATATATATATTTGCAGCTCCACAAAGGGAGAAAATTAATCATGTATCAAAAGTAGTTTTTTATTCCTGAGCTTTCAACCCTTGCCAGGGGTCTCCATCAGAGGATAATGCTTAGACTTATAAGAATCAAAGGCAATATATAGCAAAAAATTACGTGGAGGTGGTGGGGGTGGAGATGGGTGGAGGTGGCTAAGTTAGTGTGGTCGGGGGGGTATTGGGTGTAAAGTCTTGTTTATTATGAACTAGCAAAATACCCGCGCTTCACAGCGGAGAAGTAGTGTGTTAAAGAAGTAATGAAAAAGAAAAGGAAACATTTTAAAAATAACAACACGATTGTCAATGTAATTGTTTTGTCACTGTTATGAGTGTTGCTGTCATATATATATATATATATATATATATATATATATATACACACACACATACATATATAAACATATATATACATATACACATATACATATATACATATACATACATATCTACATATATACATATACACACATATATATACACATACACCCACATATATATACATATATATACATATATATCTACATATATACACACATACATACATACACACACATACATATATATATATATATATATACATACACACATATATAAACATATATACATATACACATATACATATATACATATACATACATATCTACATATCTACAGCTCGTCTTCCTCTTTATTTGAGACATCACACACTGCATGCACGGGTTATTTTTACACTGTCTTCCTTTAGCTGGACATTGACTTTTTCCACCGTGTGCTTTGTTTCCGCAGTAGCTGCACTTGCTGGGACAATGCACAAGTAAAATTCAAGGCCAGCACGAAAAGTGCTAGAGAGCTGGCCAAATCCTGGTTATCAAATGAGAACGCCATTAACAGACACTTGGACATAAATCCAGCATATGCAAGTTTAAGAAGAACATATTCATAATAAACAAGACTTTACACCCAATACGCCCCCCCCAGACCACACTAACTTAGCCACCTCCCCCATCTCCACGTAATTTTTTGCTATATATTGCCTTTGATTCTTGTAAGTCTAAGCATTATCCTCTGATGAAGATGCCTGGCAAGGGTTGAAAGCTGAGGAATAAAAAACTACTTTTGATATGTGATTCATTTTCTCCCTTTGTGGATCTCCAGCTGCAAATATGCAAACCGTATCACAGACCTTCTCTTCCATATATATATTATGAGGGGCCATTCAGGAAAAAAAGATTGGTTCGTAAATATATACATTGGTTCAGATATATATATCGGTTCAGATATATACATTGGTTTAGATACATTGGTTGAGATATATATAAATTGGTTTGCATAGATCCGTACAAATATATATACATTGGTTGAGATATATATATTGGTTGATATACATTGGTTTAAATATATATATTGTTTAAAATAGATTTGTTTAGATATATACATCGGTTCAGATACATCCGTTCTGATATATATATTGGTTCAGATAGATCCATTCAGATACACTATATACATTGGTTGGGATTTATGGGCAGGCACAACGTGGCCACCCATGTTTAGTATCTCCCTTTCGCTTCATCATTGCCTCAACACTGTTGTAATTATTGTGCACATTTTATACAAGTAGCATATGCCTGTCTGTTGCGTTTTGTTTTGTAAGCCCTCTTGGTTGGGGGTCCTCGATTTCAAAGCACTTTTTTTCCTTTCATTATTTAAAACACTCGCACAGATACCCGCCTCTTCGCCTCGCTCCGTCCCACCCCGGCTCATTGTACCCACCTCACTCGCTCCCTCTTGTCCCACCCATGACAGATTCTTCTCAAAAGCAGAGTTACCAGAAAGCATTAATCGCAACCACAGTACGTCCCATTTTTTCACCTAATGAGACGCTGGTTTATCATTGGTGGAAAGCAGCCCAGTGATATCTGTTATTCCGTATTGGCAGCATTTCAATAAAGGGCGATCTGCTTCAGCAAGGAACTTAGTCCTGTTTGCTGAAAGGATGTTATGGAGGAAAACACTGGAGTTGCTCTCTTTCTTTAAATGCTGATCAGGGATCAAAATGACCAGAATATTCCCGCTTCACAAATAACTGATGTTTAACTGTTTTTATAGTAAAACTAACAAAACCAAACACAAGGACGTACACGCTCACACACACACTCAAACTCACAAATCGTGGGTCGCACGTACTACTGATTAAGCGTATCTGACCAGGGCGATTATTTTTTCACCCCATAAAACAGATTCTTCTCAAAAACTCAGTTACCAGGAAGCATTGATAGCAACCGCAGTACCTCCCATTTTTTCACCTCAACAGACGCTGGTTTATCATTGACTGAAAGCCACCCGGTGATTTCTGTTATTCCGTATTGGCAGCATTTCATTAAAGGGCGATCTGTTTCAGCAAGGAACTTAGTCCTGTTTGCTGAAAGGATGTTATGGAGGAAAACACTGGAATAGCAATGTTTCTTCTGAATGTTTATCAGTGATCAGGGACCAGAATGATCAGAATATTCCTGCTTCACAAATAACTGATGTCTGTTTTAATTGTAAAATGAGAAAACCACACACACGCGCGTACACAACACAAACACTCAAACTCACACATCGTGGGTCGCACACACTACTGATTAAGTGTATCTGTCACGGACAATCATTTTTTCACCCAATAAAACTTTAGTTCGTCAAAGTTATTCCTTATTGGCAGCATTTAATTTAAAGATGATTCACGTCAACAAGGTGAAAGAGTCTCTTATTTTGACAGGGTGATCTTTTTTTAGGCTTAAGCATTTTTGATTGACTTACAAAAGAAAATAGTTATTTCTTTTATTTTTATATATATACACAGCATATATACTGTATATATACAGTATTATGCTGTACACATAGTGAGTGAAAAACGTTTTCACTCATTAATTTTTATTGAACAACATTCACGTTTTCAATGCAGTAGTGAACCATCAGCTTACCAGGTAGCCTACATTGAAAGTGGCAGCAGAGTTGTAATTTTACTATGCAGTCTCATAGGTTATATTGAGACCATTAATCTAAACTGACTAGCTTAGTATAAACAGAAATTTCAATGAAATTAAAGTATAATAACTAACTGCAGACATTTACCCAGGATTCCTGTTTACCATATCCAACTAAATGTAAAGAATTCAATCACCATCCAATCAGTGCACAACGACTATGGATAACTTTTTACTATGCCACAAGCAAATAAGAGATGGGTCTAACTTCAGCCTGAAATACCTATGACATAGGTCAAGTAATGCTCACAACGTCAGTCACGAAACGACCTTTGAGTTAGATAATACAATACAATTTATTTTTGTATAGCCCAAAATCACACAAGAAGTGCCGCAATGGGCTTTAACAGACCCTGCCTCTTGATAGCCCCCCCAGCCTTGACTCTCTAAGACAAGGAAAAACTCCCAAAAAAAAAAAACCTTGTAGGGAAAAATGGAAGAAACCTTGGGAAAAGCAGTTCAAAGAGAGACCCCTTTCCAGGTAGGTTGGGCATGCAGTGGGTGTCAAAAAAAAGGGGGTCAATACAATACAATACAATACACAGAACAGAACAAATCCTCAATAAAGTATAAAAATAAAAATTTTAGAAGTACGTAGCAGAATTTAACAGTAGATGATATCACATAATATGATTTGGATATGTTTAGAGTCCTGGAGACCTCATCCATCAAGCTGCCTCCCTCATTTGGCCATTCCACGGCTGAAACAGCACTGGGCCAGCCAATCCGATGAAAGGACCCCTCTTTCCCACGGTTCCTGCGATCCTCCATCAGGGATGACTTTACCTTAGGCAGGCAAAACAACTTGGCAGGTGGGCCGTGGCACCAAGTGCCACATTTGAGTACCGAAAAGAGAAACAGAATAGGTGAGGGTTAGTTTCCAATTATAACTATCATGTTACTTATGTTTTAGTGCTAATGACTAACAACAGAGATGCAGTCTGTACAGTTAATCAGCAGCTCTACTCAGGATATGCTAAACTGAAGTAGTGAGTCTTCAGCCGGGATTTAAAAGCGAAGGGACATCTCTTATAGTAACAGGCAGACCTTTCCACAGTTTAAGGGCCCTGTAACTAAAAGCTCGACCTCCCACTGTTATTTTATTAATCCTTGGAATCATAAGCAGACCGGCATCTTGAGATCTTAATGTGAGCTCTGGTTTGTAAATCATAATAAGCTCAGACAAGTAAGCTGGACCTTGGCCATTTAATGCTTTATATGTTAAAAAGAGGATTTTAAAATCTGCCCTAAACTTAACCGGGAGCCAGTATAAGGATTTAAGAACTGGAACTGGAACCCTCCCACAGCCCTTATGTTAACTATAGTGTAGCGTGGCCTTAATCTTAAGCATAACGTAATGTGATGGGTGTTTCGTGATTGATGTTGAGGGTGTTTCGTGATGCTGTGGCATTACATGACTGACCTCAGAGGTTCTGTGCGGTCTGCAATTATAGTCTGTTGAGCAAATATGAATATATTAGATGATTGTGAATATCAGAGGATGTGATTTGTGGAGTGTTAATGCAAGTCCAAATTTAAGCCAGTTTGAGAGAGGCTTATATTTGGAGCTAAATCAGTCTTTAGCAAAGTCCCATTGCTCTGTTGATGGTTTAATTTTACCGACCCATGCCAATTTGATTATTATTATTGTTAATGTTGTTGTTTTTGTTGCTTCTGGATTATTTTCTATGTTGCAGTCTCTTTTTTTTGCCCCCCACCCCATCCACCACCAATGGTTATGACAGGCCCTTACACATTGCATTGTATATATGTTGGTCATGTCAATTTGTCAAATTTTGTTAATTTCTGGAATCTGTTTAAGGTGTCGGTCACAATATCTGTCAAAAGTCTCCATATGTGTTTAGTTAAAAAGGACAGACGTCTTTTAGCTTTCAGGTCGATTTGAAACGGTCATATTTAGAGAAATGCTCAGGATGAGCGTTACAGTTGAGTTTTGTTCTATATGTTTTAATGTATTAAAGCTAATCTTTTTCGATGTACATTTTTACAAAAAATTATAAGAATTCCTTTCTTTGTCAGAGGATGTTCTAACAAACATCCCCTATTATTTTGCAAATCCTATACAGCAATACGTAATTTATGTGAATTAAGTGTATCATCTCATGCCTCTACCAAGGATGTATAGTATAGGAGTTGGGGTCATTGGACAGCAAAAGTGTATTTTGCCCCAGGTAGCCTTATTTAATGATCCACCCTCTTGTTGGGTATGCTACATGTTGGAATTTAGGACTTCATAACAGCATTTCCCCCGATTGTTTGAGATGCCCCTTACTGTTTTGGTCTGGAGCCAGGGCTCTATGGCCTGCTTAGCTTGTTGTTGAAAAAAATGTTCAGAACACCTGGATTTGTGGGTGTGCTAAAAAAAAGAAAAATTAAAAATTCCAGAAATGTGTTCACGTTGCAAACTGTGCTGAAATCACTTGATTTTTCTTATAAAAGATGAAGCCTTACATCCATCACAGCATTAGCATGGAAAGAAGCTAGTATTAGCTTGGCAAGGTTTGAGGGGGCATCTAATGTGGTAATTTGAGTTGAAGCAAAACACCTACCCATAAGCAAGTGTCCAACATTAATGTGTCTAATGATGATGGAGCCCAGCGCCCACCTGATGACTGGCAGCAGAACACTTTAAGTGTTTCTGTAGACCCTGAACAAAACAAGAACATGAAGTAGCTATTTAGTAAGGGTCTTCCTTTTTGATAAAAGTCATTTTGACCTTTGCCTTTTTTTTGCTTTCTTATTTAGTACTCTGTTTAGATGTATGTATTTTCACACTTTTGTACTGAAAGATACAATGCATTGTGCATTGCCTTATTCTGTTAATTTGTTATATTTTGGACTGTAAGAATTGATTACAGTACCAAGCATGATTATTTCCCTGTTAATGCTGCTATTTCTTGTTTTGCATTTTCCTCAGATTTTATTACCCTGCTTTAGTACATATAATTTCAAGGGACCTGTCGAGGCTTTATTTTGCATTTTTGATTCTATTTTTTGGCAAAAAGAACTAAATAAAGTTAAAATGGAAAATTTTAAAAAGCCAAAGACACATTTTGTTTCTTTTGGGAAGAACAGCATGGAATCATCACCAATCATGATTAATAACACAAATTATAACACTCCTGTTAAATATAAGAAAATTGATACAGGTGCTAGCTCTGTGTCCTTTGGACACATATATGCTTTTTTGCATTTGTTCTGTTACTGTTTGCCTGTATGGGGGCACAGGAGGTGCTGATGCCCTGGGGCACCATTGAGCATTAACCCAGCACTGTATATTATATTGTAATGTACTATAAATGATGTGAAAACCTTGAGATAGAACTCTTCTGTTTGTGACCTTCACTATGATTCTGCTATAAACAAAACCCTTAGTACTAATAAATCTAGCATACTGTGTTATTCCTACATTAGCAATCATGTTGGTTCATTGCTAAGTCACACCATCCTTCCTGCAGCTGGATAAGCCAATTTATTATTAAACTTAATATGTTTGTGCTTTAACTGTTGTGCCATCTATCAGTGTCAATCTTTATATTATTACTCCTATTGGGTTCAGAGGAAAGATTTTAATAAAGGGTTTTAGGGCACATACAGTTTCTTTGCTAATCTTATAAAAACTTCATTAGACCTGAGTAAAAGAAAACAAATCAGAGGTTAATGAGGCACTTCAGTTTTTAATTCAAATAATGAAAACTCTGGTCTGGATTCAGGCAAAGGAAATTAAAGGTAATTAAATTAATTCTGAAAAAGTATATGTCCAGAAAGGGAATGGTAAATCAAGTGCTTTTGTTTTTAATTGAGGTAGAACCTCCACTAATATACCAATTATTATTCATTTTTGCATTTTCACATTATTATATAGACTTTTTGTTTTTTTTTCTGAAACAATCCAGTTTGCAACATTTAACTGTATGCATAGAGATAATGCAATATATGAAGTGTAAAAAGGTGCACATCTATTTGATGAAATCATGGTGGAAGATTATATTGCTCCTTCAGTGAACAGCCAATGGGTGAAAAAACTGCAAATGAACAGAAAATGAAAATGCAATTACTTTTAAGTACACTTATCTCTGCTTTTGAAAAGCCAGTTGATTAAAATGTCCCACCATAACTATAAACATTTTTTCTTGAAATGTTACACATTTTTGAAGTTTTTCATTTGCTTTGATTTGGATATCTCATTTACGCTATACAATCAATGTGATCAATTATATTATATTCAGCTTCCAGAATGAAATCCACATTACTGAATGCCCTGGTGCCCCAGTAATGAAGAAAATGAACTTAAAACAAATGTAGCCACGTGCGTGCTTTAAGAACTCCACAAAGAATAAAGGACGTTTTCACATCCTTTGCAGGCATTTTACATACACGTTTCATATAGAGAGCTGAATGATCTCACTATGAAATACTTCAGGTACATTACTTGGCATCCTTTTTCTAGTTCTTCTACCTCATTCTTTCATGTAGTAAGACTTTTCTAACAGTGATTATCCTACTGATGAAAATACAGGAACTGAACATTCTTTATTTTAAATGTGTAAGCAGAAATATCCATATTTCATTAAAATGCCTGTGTAGTCATTGCTGTATTTAAAATTGTTTTTATGAATAAATCATTAAAAGTTATGATATGAGTAATTGCAATAAGAAATAGATTAGATTGGACAAACTTTATTAATCTCATGGTGAAATTCAAATGCATACAGAAGCAGAAGCTTAAAAAGCAAGAGTACAGATTCACAGAACAGATAATACATCCAACCAATCAATAAATAAAAATATATTTAATGAGTACATTGGGTGGAAGCATTCAATTGCCTGATAGCAGAGAATCCAGAAGAGAGTGTGCATATAGCCTATAACCTGAAAGCATTGGGGTGGTCAGTAGTGGGCTTACTTATTACAGTATACAGTGTCTGATGTGATTGCCATGTGGGGGAATGTAAACTTGCCAGCACAATCGCATGTGAAAACTCTCTCGGCATATAATAAGGTTGTGAGCCCACTGCAAACAGGTCGCCTACCTGTGCTTTAATTATAATGTGTCCAGGGTTGCACCATTTTTCATTCACAAACACTGCAAGTCTGCCTCCTTTCTTTTTACTGCTTTCCTTCCTGCTTCTGTCCCTCCTCATGATTTTAAATCCATCCAATGCAACCGCGGAGTCCGCTGTTTCAGCTCTAAACCAAATCTTAGTGAAACACATGAGGCTGCTGAGCTTGTATTCCCTTTGGATCCTAATCAGTGTTGAGAGCTAATATATTTTATTCACCAGCAATCTTGCATTTCTCATGATAATCGAAGACAGATAAGGTCTGTACCTTTTTGTCTTATAGTGAAGTAAGGCACTTGCCCCGACATTTACACTATAGCTATGCTGGCAAACCGGGGATTACATCTGATGCTCTAGAAGACAAATGGCACAAGTCCAGCAGTTGCTGTTGCGTGTTAAGTGAGCTTGAGTCCTTCCTCACATTTTCGATTACGCATGTTATCCATAAAAAAGTAGTAAACAATAGAAAACAATAAGAAAGACAAACAAACATGAAGCTGTTGTTGTCAGCTGGCCTCTCATGGCAGCGCCAAGAGTGTAAAAGTATATAAGGGATTTAATGGTTTTCAACAATGTGATCACACAGTTACACTTTGGATAATCTTACTAATCTCATTTGGATTAAACAGATATGTGAAAGAAATTAATTACTTTGTAGTCATCTGTTTCAGAATTCAGTATCTCATCAGATATAATTAACTTTGCATTAATACCAGTGCTAAATATTTCACAGAAAAAAGTACAGAAGTAAACGAAGAACGCAAAATCAGAAATTAAGGAACATACAGTATAGACCTTAAATATCTCATAAAATGAATTAAATCCCTTCTGAAAATAATATTAGGTTTAAATTATAAGAATGGTTCAAAATGTACATAACATACAATTCTCAAACCCAGTTAAACCAGTTTAGGCTCATAGGAGGGTAGAGCCTATTCAGCAACAGCTGTACACCACGTATGAATCCATCTTCCAAAACTAACTATTCCTTTTTTGAGATCTTTACAGCTTTCAGTGCCTATAAACTTTATTCACCGCCTTGGACGTTTTCATATTTTTATTTTTGTACAGCACTGGATTGAAATTAATTGATAATATAAGTGTTCACTCCCTTTAAGACAAACCTAAATCATCACTGGTGCAGCCAATTGACTTTAGAAGTCAACTAATTATTTACTTAATGGAGATTACCTGTTTGTATCCAGGATATTTCAATCAACTGTAGTAATTAACATTGTAAATCCACCCTATTTGGATGACTTAACTTGTAGTGAGACAGTGTGTTGGCTACTCTACACAATGAAGCAAAAGAACACTGTAAGCAACACTTGGGGGAGTGGTTGTGCTAGAAGAAGGCTAGTGAGGGAGGCCACTATGAAACCTATGATAACTCTTAGAAAGTGACAAGCAACAATGGCTATGATTAGAGAGACTGTTGCCTGGGTGCTTCATTAGTTGCAGATTTATGGGAGAGTGGGAAAGGAAAAAACGCATATGACATCTCGGCTAAAGTTTGCTATAAGAGACATGGGAGAATCTGAAGTCAACTAGAAGGTTCTATGGTCTGATGAGACCAAAATTAAGCTTTTTGGTCATTAGACAATAAGTCATATTTGGCATAGGCCAAACACTGCACATTATGAAAAACACGCCATCCCTCTTTGTGAAGCATGATGGTGACAGCATCATGTTGTGCCGGTCCTTCTCTGCAGCAGGTCCTGAAAGGCTAATGAAAATAGAGGGCAAAATGTATGTAGCAAAATAGAGGGAAAGTCTGGAGGTAACCCAGATGCAGTCAACAAGAAATCTGCACCTCATGGGATATGAAGATCTGAGTTCTAGCAAGACAACTATCTCAAACCAAAAACCAAAACTACACAGGAATGGCATAAAAACAACATTGTAATGGGCCCAAAGTGGCAGAGTAAGAGTCCAGATCTCAGTCTAAATTAAAATATGTGGCTAAACTTTAAGTTTAACAAAGAATCTTCTTCTTCTTCTTCTTTCGGCCGCTCCCATTAGGGGTTGCCACAGCGGATTATCTTCTTCCATATCTTTCTGTCCTCTGCATCTTGTTCTGTTACACTCATCACCTGCACATCCTCTCTCACCACATCCATAAACCTTCGTTTAGGCCTTCCTCTTTTCCTCTTCCCTGGCAGCTCTATCCTTAGCATCCTTCTCCCAATATACCCAGCATCTCTCCTCTGCACATGTCTAAACCAGTGCAATCTTGCCTCTCTGACTTTGTCTCCCAACTGTCCAACTTGAGCTGACCCTCTAATCTACTCATTTCTAATCCCATCCATCCTCGTCACACCCAGTGCAAATCTTAGCATCTTTAACTCTCCTACCTCCAGCTCAAAGAATAAAGGGGAAAAATGATGGTGTCCAGATTTACAATGTTGGTAGACACCTGTGCACACAGACTCAAGGATGGAATAAGGCTAGAATTGCTGCCAAAGGTGCATCTAACAAATACCTACTTGAAGGATTTTATATTTGTAAGTAATGTAGACCACTTTACAGAGATCTCATCACTTTGACATCACATCAAGGAGTCTTTTCCTGTTGATCAGTTTCAAAAAAGCTAAATTAAATCCACTTTGATTCAAGGTTGTATAACAATAAAATCTGAAAACTTCCCTAAAGTCTCACTGCTTTGAATTCTAGGGAACACCTCAGTGCAAAGAGTTATTTTCTTAAAATATAACTTGTATATTATAAAATATTATTACGAAGCATATGACAAAGGCATTGAATACATTTGTGTTATTATTAAAATACAAAACTATGATTTTCAGGCAAAAACATTTCTGCAAGAAAATATTTTAATAACTTGACAAAAAAAACTCTAATAATGATGATGTACCTAACTTGAAATTGGGGCTATGTCCTTTGAAAAAACATGCATGAAAAATCAATCTTAGCTGAACAAATGATTTGCTTATCAAGATAATGTATATAATTAATTGCTTTAACAGGCTCTTATTCTCTGACTAGTTATAGTAATTAGTTACTAAAATGATTTAAATGAAGAAGCCAAAAGGTTTAATTGGTCACATTTAATGCATATCAAATGTGAGATAAAGAATTGGTTTCACCAGTGAAAGGTGACTTAAATTACAGAAAGGAGCTTGTGAATCTCTCACAGTCTTTATAATACATGCACTCATGCATGAGAACCAGTGTATCTTCTCACCATCTCAGAAGGTGGTGAGAAGCGTTCAAATGGTGAAATCTATAAGGTTCTCATTGTGTTGGCAGATGAAAAATATTCCTTTTACTACATGCTGTGTTCTTAAGACACCAAAATATTCTCCAACAGAGAGAATGACATACCACAGAAGAGAATGAGTGATGGAAGAATATTTAAGCTATAGATTGATGGAGTAAGTTGGAAGAAAAAAGTAAAAAATATTAGCACAGCATTCATACTGCAATCCTTTGTTAAAAGCCTAATAAGATGGACGTGCCCCCTGCCTAAAGAAAGTTCAAGCTCTGGTTATTCTAAAAGATACCTTACCGGAGGTTCTCTTCAGAATGTCCTGGGGGATGCAGTTAGCCACTCAGCTGCCAGTTTTTGCAGTGCCCAGACAGTCATTGCACCACAGTACATATATCATTGACCACAGAATGTTAAAATAAGTTTTAATGCAATTTGTGGGACTCCAAACATAAGTGGCATTACCCAAATAAATTAATCTTGAATTTTTTTGTGGAAAAGAAGATTTCCTGAATGTGCAGATCATCTGTGAAAGTAAGCAGTTTTTAAGGAACATTGTCACGTTGTCATTATCTAAACAAGATGCAGCAACATGAATGAACCGCAATGCTAAGCATTTGTCAGAAAGAGAGTTTTGTGGTGTGTGGAATACATTGAGTATCCTTTGCCCTCTCTGCTTGTTGATGCTTGTTAAACACCCATCATCCTTCAGAGGTAAGACCATACACAAACAAGACAATTCACTGAGACTTGCATTGGTCTGTTAAAAGTTCATTATTCATGTACTGCCCTACAGTATACTCCTAAAAATGTGTGACGATGTTGCTATAGTCCACCCATTTTTTTTTTTTAAGCATCTGATGCCAATTAGTCAGTCTGCCACTGCCAACTGCAGGCATATTCTGTTCTACTTCAACCCACTACCACTATTGATTCCCTGACCTCTTACACTTCTGTTACTAACACTGATAAGGCATGTCATCATTATGTCACCCCTTTCCAATACTAGAATTTATCTCCACATTTTTAAAAATGGGTTGCAAGTGTAAAAAATTACATTCTGTGATTTTTTTTTTCTTCTTTCTAATGTCATAAATCTTGTACATGTTGTAAATACTTATTTTATTACAGAATGCTATTTTCATCAAAGCTTTAGGTGACCAACATTGTTAAGTTTGCTGATTACACAAAAGTGCCGGGTCTCACCAGCAATGGGGATAAGTCAGCTTACAGAATGAAGATACAACAACTGGTGGACTGCTGCAGCTGCAACAATCCGTCCCTTAACATGAACAAGATGAGTTTATTGCTGAGTTTATTGTTGAGGAATGCCCATGCTGCCCACACACCAGTGTGCATTAAGCCGTCTGTGGCGGAATTGGTAAAAAGAATCAAAATTCCTTGGCGAGAACTTTACAGCTTTTAACTCACCTGGGCAATTAACACCATCTCCATAGCCATGAGGGCAGAGCAGTGTCTCCACTTCCTTCAGCAACTAAGGAAGGTTATTCTCGTCACATTCTACATAAGCACCATCACAAACTTTGTGACCAGCTGCATCACATTCTGGTTTCAGAACTGTAATGTCTCTGACTGCAAAGTCCTGTAATGGCTACTGCACCCAGCAGAAAAAATCACTGGGACCACTTTACCCTCCATTAAACACATCTTTATCAAGGTTTGTATTTGCAAAACCCACGGCACTGTGAAAGACTGCCTTCCACCCTTCCCACGGTTTCTTTGTCCTACTTCCATCTGGCAGAAGGTAAAATAGCATTCATACCAGTTAGTATACTTTTTTTTTTATAACTTGTCTTCCACTTGTACTGTGGTATGTTATATATATATATATATATTACTTGTTTATGCACTGTATATTTGCAGTATACATTATGTATATATTGGACTGTGGCCCTTGGAAATATTATTTCATGCTACTGTATAGTGCAACATCCTATATGACTGAAATGACAATAAATCCATTTGAGATGACTTATAGAGAAGTTTTTCTTTGGCTGTGGTTTCATTTCACCAGTGAAAGGTTCTCTCTTCTCATTCATCTTCTTTCAAACCTGAAGAGCATGAATTAATCCTTTACATTCATTACTGAGAAACCAGCCCAAAGTCTTTTTTGAATGTGATGTACATACAGTGTTTTTTATATTTAAAAATAATTAAAGTTGCCTGGTTCATCACCACTGCACAAGAAGACACAAGGAAGCAAGTGGAGCAGAGGCCTGTCAGAAGCAAGACAAAGTAATCAAAGTAATTTTTTTCAGTGACTTTAAATTCCTCTTTTTCATCTACTGTTCCTCTTAAATATGGTGTCTCTCAGGGATCCATTTTAGGTCCTATTTTATTCTCTATATACCTTCACCCTATTGGAGCGATTTTTAGGAAATTTAACATTTCTTTTCACTGCTATGCTATGATACTCAGGTTTATATTCCCGTCTGCAACTCTGCAACAAATCAACTCCACAATTGTCTGTCTGAACTAAGATCCTGGATGGCCAATAATTTTCTTGATCTAAATCAAAATAAAATGGAGGTGCTTATAGTGGGTCCACCAGCTAAAGCCCAAATTGGTCTTGGACTTCTCGGCTCTTTCTCTGCCTTTTCCAAACCCCAAGTCCGCAATCTTGGTGTTACCTTTGATAGCAACCTCTCTTTTGAGAAACAAGTAAATTCTGTTGTCAAGAGTTGCTTTTTCCAACTTCGTCTATTAGGTAAGATAAAGCCTTTTTTATCTTCTAAAGGTCTTGAGAAAGCTACTCATGCTTTTATTTTTTCTCGCCTCGATTATTGCAATTCGCTGTATTCTGGGATTAACAAACATTATTCTGGACAAACATTTTTAATTACCTTTCAGATAGCCTTGGACTTACAATCCCTCCTTACCCATTAACAGCTGTGTTTGGTGTTCTTCCAGATGGGTTTAAAGCGGAGGAAGACAAACAAATTGTGATTGCATTCACTACACTTTTGGCACGTAGACTTATTCTCATAAACTGGAAGAACCCAAACTCTCCTCTTTTAAGTCAGTGGGAAACCGATGTGTTATATTATTTGAAGTTGGAAAAAATCAAATACTCAGTTAGAGGATCCGTACAGACTTTTTTCAAAACATGGCAGGATCTAATAAGTAATATTTTAAAATAAGTTCAAGAGGCACAGAGAATTTATTAATTTAGGTATGTCTCCAAGCCTTAAATTTAACGCCGTTTGGCTTGCTCTCTCTCTCAGGGGTGGGGATCGATCTGTTCTTAATTTTTCTCTTTGTAAAAACTTGATTGCTTTGTATGGATTGTAATAAAATTAATAGAGGGAAAGGAAAGAAAAAAAAAGAAAAAAAAAAAAAAAAAATCTCTGATACACAGGTTACAGCTGGTCCAAAATGCTGCTGCTCGCCTTCTGGTTGGGGCAAGGAAGTATGACTCTGTTTCTCCTATTTTAGCTTCGTTACACTGGCTGCCTGTCAGTTTTCGAATTGATTTTAAAATCTTGCTGCTAGTTTTTAAATCGTTACATGGACTCGCTCCTGCCTATTTATCTGAATTGTGTGTTTTACACCAGCCATCTAGAGTGCTTAGATGTTCTGGTCAGTTGTCTCTTGTTGTCCCTCGTACCAAATGTAAAACCAAGGGGGGCAGGGCCTTTGCAGCTGCTGCCCCTCGCCTGTGGAACTCTCTACCTCATCATATAAAGGAGTCGTCTACAATTGAACAGTTTAAAACAAGATTAAAAACTCACTTCTTTTCACTTGCATTCAGTGACCTTCAGTAATACTGATGGTTTTCCTCTTTGTGATCATATAACATCATTCCTATTTATTATCTATCTTATTTTATGTTTATATATTTTATTACTATTTATGTTTTATTGTTTATTGTTTTTTCTTTTATTCTATTATTGTAGAGCACTTTGGCCGCAGCATTACTATGTTGTTTTAAATGTGCTATATAAATAAATTGACATTGACATTGACATTAATCAACAAAAAAGAGAAAAGAAAGACTGTGGGAAAAGTTATAAGGAGAAAAACAAGTATTGGGAAGATAGTGAAACAATGCCAAGTAAAACAGAGTGTGGATGCCATCTGTTTTGTGTTGTCGTGGTTGGCCCAGGACCTTATAACATTTGGCAAATAGTAGGGAAGCCACAGTGGGAAAAGAGATAATTCAGATCATTAATAAAGGGTGCCTGGCACCCTTCTCAGACTTACCCATACAATATGTCCTGTGAGAGACCTTTTGATGGTTATTACACTGGTGTCAGGATTGGAGATGGATATTCATACAGTGACTGTGGAAGCACAGGTGACATAATGAGTAGCCCAAAGAAATACTGTAGGTGAATATGGTCATTATTGTCACGTGTAAAGAGTGCAGTGAAATGCTTACCTGCATGTGCTAATCAACATGACACACATCGTCACTCTCCAACACCATGATTAGTGAGTATAACAACCTTACCTTGAATCTTTAATCTTCCTTAGCTGAAAAATTTCAGAACATACTTGTCTTTAACAGATAAACAAAAAAGAGAAATTTATATTATACACGTTAGGGCAGGGGGTACATAATTATGGCTCTGAAGGTCCACAATTGCTGCAAGTTGTTGTTCCAATCAGTTTTGTACTTAGAAGCCAGACCTAATAGATAGCGAAACTTGGTATGTAATTATGCAGATTGAGAATGCTTTTATTCCTCCAAGAGAAAAATAGTGTATTTTTTGTTTTGTGGGGACTTTATCCATATATTTTGTGGTCTTTCCCTTCTCTCTAATTTATTTCATTATGTAAGTACTCAGGTTTAAATGGAAGCACATTAGCTGGATTGCTGATGATTCCTTTGTCATTTGCACCTCATTATTTAACTGATGGCTGGTTAAGAAAACAAGCAACAATGGAAACTTACAGTAAATGCAGCTGTTAAAAACTAAAACAGGCAATAAGGGGTTCTGTATTTGTAACAAGCAAGTTAACTAAAGTTAAGCACAAAGATATTGCTTTATTAATAAATAAACATTTTCTAATTTAAAAATACTTTTATTAATAAATAAACATTTTCTAATTTAAAAACTGGTTAAAATGAAAACCCTCAGCCACTGCAGACCTCCTGGACTGTCATTGAGTACCCCTGCATTAGGATACACTTCTGAGGCAATTTTTTGCATAACACCTATTATATTCCGAATTGCTGGGCCTTCCTCAGCTGTGGGGATCATCATTTAAACATCTGACTTTTTTTTTTAAATTGAAACTTCTCTTAATCTCTCAGACTTAGTCCTAGGAATGAACACCACTACCAGAATATTTGCACAGGATGGTGGCTCAATTTGAACAGATATTAGGTGGTGCTGGTGGACCATGATGCACTCTCGCTAAGTAGTAAAGGTGGTTTGATATGCTATGGATACAGAGACATTTTCTTTTACCCTGGACTGTATAACAGGCCCAGGAGTGAAGCTACAGGACAGGAGCCAATCATTCAGGGTTATTCTGCATCATTGTGAATGGGTTCCTGAAAGCTCACAGAAGAATGTTTATTAAAAAAAAACTGATAAAATTACCCAATTGTTTTTTTTTGTTGTATGCTTCCTCCCTTTCTAAAACTAGTCAGTTTGGTGTGTGTTAATTTTAGAGTAACTTAGCAATTTGAAAAGCAATGGTTATTTCAACAAGAAACACTGATTTTCTCAAAAAAAAAAACAACCCTTATGATCTGAATAAGAACAAGGTGGTCATCCATTTATCCATCCATCCATCTTCTTCCGCTTATCCAGGGTCGGGTCGCGGGGGCAGAAGCTTGAGCAGAGAGGTCCAGACTTCCCACTCCCCGGCCACTTCTCCCAGCTCTTCCGGGAGAATCCCAAGGCGTTCCCAGACCAGCTGGGAGACATAGTCCCTCCAGCGTGTCCTCACCAGGGAGGCGTCCAGGGCAAGGTGGTCAATAAAAGTAAATCCTCACCACCTCCTAAACATCACAGATTCCGACACAGTCTGCAGAAATGATAAGTGACAAAGAATTTATATGTGAGGAGAACTATTTGTGGTGAAAAAGCAGCAAAATATTCAACTTTTGAAATACTGAATACTTGAAATATTCGGAAAAGCACAAGTTTTTTTTCTTTGCATAAGTATATAAAATTTAGACAATTTGCATATTGAGAAAACAAACACTGCCCTGCAATACACATGAGCAAACCACTTTGATGATCTTGAATTATGAGCTTAATTATGATATAGTGATCATCTTGGTCTCCAACAGCCACTGTACTCTAAGGCTCATTAGGTCAGACTACATTTAATGGAAAACCTGAACATTTTGCTAGCTGTGTCTGTTCTAGCCAGTGTGTACTAACAAAAAGCCCCAAGAATAATAACTAAAGAAGATTACTGTGTTTAGCTCACCAGCCCTAGAGAATGGGGGTTACATCAATTTGAGTCTCTGACTGACACTATTTCCCCAATTTTGAAGTTAATCTTGTTTTTACCTTTCACATTTTAGAAGATATGTTTTCTCTCCTTGGAAATTGTCTAGTCCAGAACCCTCTGTCTGTATCAACATTATTTAAAACTACTTCAAACTAGAACGTGATACTCGACAAGGATGCCCCTGCTCTTTACTTCAAAAACTATCAGAAATAAAGGGGATAACCAGAGAAGGACTTGAACAGAAAATATCACTATATTCAGATGACATGGTACTGTATACATCAGACCCATAAACCTCTGCACCAGTAGTCCTTAAAGCACTAGCAGAATTTCAAAAGATATCCAGAATTAAAATGAATTTGAACAAAAGTGTGCTTTTTTTCAGTGAACTCTCTTGCACATAATATTAGTATGGGCACCTTTCTATTTATTTTAGCAGATCAGCTTAAATACCTTGGGATAAATATTACAAGTAAATATAAAGATCTTTTTCAGCAAAATGTTGCTATCTGTATGCACAAAATTAAACAAGACAGGAATAGATGGTCTACTCTCCATCTTATTCTAGCATGGAGAATCAACACTGTCAAGATAAACATCCTTCCTAGGCTTCATTTTCTATTTAAGAGCATCCCTATATAAATTAACAATTCGTTCTTTAAGAAATTAGACTCAATTTTAAACTCATTTATTTGGAATTCGAAACATACATGCATCCACAGGGAGACTCTACAATGACCTAAAGTAGAAGGTGCATGGCACTACCTAACTTTCAATTTTATTACCGGGCAGCTAATATATGAGCTATAAGGACCTGGAAATCAACACCAATTGATGAACATATACAAGCCTGGTCTACAATAGAAACAAAATACTGCTGTGCTTCTTTAAATGTCCTGCTCTGTGGCCCAGTAAACACAAATTATCATCAATATACTAATAATCCAATTGTCCATCAGTTTTTCCAGGGTATGGCATTAAACTGCCTCCGGCCCTGCAAGGAGTCCTCCAACTTTCAGGGAAACCGTGAGGGTTGGTAGCAGAATTGGCACTCCAACCACCATAAAAAATTTCATGCAGCTATATTCATTAATTCCTCCTTTCTGCTGTCCGTGGTTGTAGCTCTGCTCTGCCCCACATAGTAAGGCTACTCGCATTATGAAGGGGATAGGGGGAAAGCCCTCATCCCTGGAAGAATCAAAACCATCAGAGAGCCAATGGGGTCAGGCCTTTTGGGGATCAGAATTGGTGTGGTGCTGAGGTGTCACCTGCTGCACGACAGCACTCAGGTCCCAATTTATGGTGGCCAATCCAGCTAGGCATGTGGGATGTCTTGTCTCTCCAGCATGATGATCAGCTTCCTCTTCTGTCGGTGGTGGCACTCTTTGAGGTGTGCAGGCCTAGGACCGGCCAGATTTCTGTAGGTGGGTACACTGTTGGTTGGTCGGGTCACTCTGATGGCCATCATACTCAGGGAGTAGCTGTTGCTGTGGCTGATCAGCTCCTTCTGATAGTGTCCGATGTTGCTCTTTTCAGCATATTATGAGACTCGGATTAAGGCCCACTTTGGGTGCCTTGTCTGTTGTCTCAGTGTATATTCCGACCACGGTGAGTGATGTCTTGGTGAGGGAGACATTTTATTTACATCTTCGCTCGGTGGTAGATAGATGCCTGTAAGGTGACAGTCCTCTGGTCATGGGTGACTTCAATGCAACCACCTGGTACTATAGCCAAGAAGAATTATCCAGCTGTTTTGCTGCCTGTAATGATGAACCACTAAACCAGACACAGTGAAACAATGAGAGACCAGTGTAGGTAGGACATCATTGATCCCCATTTCTGTTCTGTGAAATCTTGTATGCCACATGCCATGCTGAGGCCTCAGAGCACCTTGACACTACTAAACAAGGAAGAATTGTGCACTGGGACAAACAAGGCAAGGAAACTACTGGCATGTTTCAGTGTGATACACTTCACTCCTCCTCTTCCTTGTGACATCCAAGCTGAGAGTACAGATGTGAGGAAAATTTTTAATGTATTTTTCTACATTTCCTTATATATTCATATATGCACTTTATATTTATGTATACTAATATACACTCACCTAAAGGATTATTAGGAACACCTGTTCAATTTCTCATTAATGCAATCATCTAATCAACCAATCACATGGCAGTTGCTTCAATGCATTTAGGGGTGTGGTCCTGGTCAAGACAATCTCCTGAACTCCAAACTGAATGTCAGAATGGGAAAGAAAGGTGATTTAAGCAATTTTGAGCGTGGCATGGTTGTTGGTGCCAGACGGGCCGGTCTGAGTATTTCACAATCTGCTCAGTTACTGGGATTTTCACGCACAACCATTTCTAGGGTTTACAAAGAATGGTGTGAAAAGGGAAAAACATCCAGTATGCGGCAGTCCTGTGGGCAAAAATGCCTTGTTGATGCTAGAGGTCAGAGGAGAATGGGCCGACTGATTCAAGCTGATAGAAGAGCAACTTTGACTGAAATTACCACTCGTTACAACCGAGGTATGCAGCAAAGCATTTGTGAAGCCACAACACGTACAACCTTGAGGCGGATGGGCTACAACAGCAGAAGACCCCACTGGGTACCACTCATCTCCACTACGAATAGGAAAAAGAGGCTACAATTTGCACGAGCTCACCAAAATTGGACAGTTGAAGACTGGAAAAATGTTGCCTGGTCTGATGAGTCTCGATTTCTGTTGAGACATTCAAATGGTAGAGTCAGAATTTGGCGTAAACAGAATGAGAACATGGATCCATCATGCCTTGTTACCACTGTGCAGCCTGGTGGTGGTGTAATGGTGTGGGGGATGTTTTCTTGGTACACTTTAGGCCCCTTAGTGCCAATTGGGCATCGTTTAAATGCCACGGGCTACCTGAGCATTGTTTCTGACCATGTCCATCCCTTCATGACCACCATGTACCCATCCTCTGATGGCTACTTCCAGTAGGATAATGCACCATGTCACAAAGCTCGAATCATTTCAAATTGGTTTCTTGAACATGACAATGAATTCACTGTACTAAAATGGCCCCCACAGTCACCAGATCTCAACCCAATAGAGCATCTTTGGGATGTGGTAGAACGGGAGCTTCGTGCCCTGGATGTGCATCCCACAAATCTCCATCAACTGCAAGATGCTATCCTATCAATATGGGCCAACATTTCTAAAGAATGCTTTCA
>JANRMT010062834.1:4766650-4795079 GCA_026402145.1 Polypterus bichir lapradei
ATAGATATATATATATATATATATATATAGATATATATATAGATATAGAGATATATAGATATAGATATAGAGATATATAGATATAGATATAGAGATATATATAGATATGGAACAACACTCATATCAATGACAAAACAATTACATTAACAATCATGTTACGTTATTTTTTAAATTTTTCCTTTTCTTTTTCATACCTTCTTCAACACACTACTTCTCCGCTGCGAAGCGCGGGTATTCTGCTAGTTTAGATAATAAATTACAGGCATCACTATAGCAAAATGATAAATGTTCCAAAAATATATATTTTATCTTTCCAAAAAATCAATAGTTTGCATATTTTTATCTAAAGATTTCACTTACAATAGATTTTAAAAAAAAAACAAAAACAAAACTACAACTGTGTATGTACACCTAATTCCTTTACCTGAATAGTAGTAGTTGGGCCAAGACCTTATCCATAAACAATGGCTTGTATTTCAGGGGAACAGCATATGAGACTTAATCTTTGATCTGTTTAACATATGGTACTTAAAGGTTTCTGTATTTGTAAAAACAAAAACGCCATGAATAATGAAACTGATAATTAAGATAATTTTAAAAATCCTTCAGAATTGTCTGTCAACATGAGATTCTTCTATGAATATGAATGTAGTAAATTTAAGTGTGAGCAAGGGCAGCAGACATTTTCAAAGTCACCTTTAGATATGAATTTACGATCTGACTTGAGATAATAAACTAGATTTCGGTGTAGGCATTGCACATATTTCTTTACAATTAACATACAATACTGTACAACACATCCAACACAATAACAAAGTGCAGACAGGTATAGACATTTTACATTTACCACTTCTAGTAAGCCCAGTGTCAATCAGTTTCTTATTAACTAAGTCCATTCTAAACTATTTTTCAAACTATTGTAAAGCTGTAAATTTCATTTCACATAAACACAAAGCATATCCTCAATGCTTAGCAATAAAATGTGCATTCTTTATTAAATATTGCATTCTTCATGGTGCATTTCTTTGAAGCTGAAATGTTTTGCTCATCACAAAATATCATAACTTTGCTGTCCAGAACTGATCTTTTTTATAGCCACATACGAATTGGAGTAACAGTATAGTCTTAAAGGAAGATATGCAGTATATCAATTATACAATACAATACAATACAATTTACAAGTGCCGCAATGGGCTTTAACAGACCCTGCCCCTTGACAGCCCCCCAGCCTTGACTCTCTAATAAGACAAGAAAAAACTCCCAAAGGAAAAAAAAACCCTTTAGGGAAAAAATGGAAGAAACCTTGGGAAAAGGCAAAAGGAAGGGGGTCAATATAGTAAGTACAATACACAGAACAGAACAAATCCACAATATAGTATAAGAATAAAAATTTTAGAAGTATGGAGCAGAATTTAACACTAGATGATATCACATAATATGATTTGGAATTGTTTAGAGTCCTGGAGACCTCAGCCATCAAGCTGCCTCCCCCATTTGGCCATTCCACAGCTGAGACAGCACTGGGCCAGCCAATCCGATGAAAGGACCCCTCTTTCCCACGATTCCTGTGATTCTCCATCAGGGATGACTTTACCTTAGGCAGGCAAAACAACTTGGCAGGTGGGCCATGGCACCAAGTGCCACATTTGAGTACCAAGAAGAGAAACAGAATAGGTGAGGGTTAGTATCCAATTATAACTATCCGGTTATTTATGTTTTAGTGCTAATGACTAACAACAGAAATGCAGTCTGTACAGTTAATCAGCAGCTCTAGTCCGGATATGCTAAACTGAAGTAGTGAGTCTTCAGCCGGGATTTAAAAGCTGAGTCCAAATGGGCATCTCTTATAATAGCAGTCAGACCATTCCACAGTTTAGGGGCCCTGTAACTAAAAGCTCAACCTCCCACTGTTATTTTATTAATCCTTGGAATCATAAGCAGGCCAAAGTCTTGAGATCTTAATGTGCGCTCTGGTTTGTAAGTCATGATAAGTTCAGAAAAGTAAGCCGGATCTTGGCCATTTAATGCTTTATATGTTGAAAGGAGTATTTTGAAATCTACCCTAAACTTCACTGGGAGCCAGTGTAAGGATTTAAGAACTGGAGTTATATGTTCGTATTTTCTTGTTCTTGTAATAATTCTTGCAGCAGCATTTTGGATTAACTGGAGGCTGCATAAAGAACAATCTGAAAATTCAGTGGACACCGCATTGCAGTAGTCACTCCTACTAGAAATAAATACATGAATTAATTTCTCACAATCCTGTTTATTTAGAAAGTGCCTTAATTTCCCAACATTTTTAAGATGGAAGAAACATGATTTGGACAACTTTGTTATATGCACTTTAAATGACATGCTAGAGTCAAAGATAACTCCTAGATTGCGGGCTGATTCAGTAAAATTAATGGGGATTCCAACCGAGTTAAATGATGACCGAATATTGTTGTGATTAGCGTCATTCCCTCCAACAATTAACATCTCTGTTTTATCTGTGTTTAAAGACAAGTAGTTCTCATCATTCCACTCCTTTAATTCACTAACACAACTAATTAAAGACAACATCAGAGAAACTTCATTTGATCTAAACGAAAGGTATAACTGGGTGTCATCTGCAAACTAGTGAAAATTAACATTATGTTTTCTAATGAGAGATCCCAGTGGAAACATGTAAAGTGAAAACAGTAAAGGTCCCAGTACTGAGCCCTGTGGGACACCATATTTCAGTTCTGTGTATAATGATGGAGTACTGTCAGCACATTTCTGTACATATTGGAATCAATTTGATAAATAAGAACTAAACCAAGTGAGCACAGTGTCTGTAAGCCCAACATTATTTTCTAGCCTGTGCAATAAAATAGAATGGTCAATGGTATCAAATGCTGCACTTAAGTCTAACAACATAATTACAGTGGAGTTTCCTTCATCAGAGGATATCAGAATGTCGTTTACAACCTGCGTTAGTGCTATTTCTGTACTATGACCAGTGCGGAAACCAGACTGGAATTTCTCAAATAAATTGTAATGCGTAAGGTGTGACTGAAGCTGATTGGCGACTACTTTTTCAAGTATTTTAGAGAGAAAGGGTAAATTTGAAATAGGCCTATAATTATTTAGTATGTGTGGGTCTAGGTCTGACTTTTTAAGTAATGGTTGAATGACTGACACTTTTAATGCATCAGGTACTGTGCCATGCAATAATGAACTATTGATAATGTTTAGAATAGGCGCTGCAAGAACATCCATTGCAATTTTTACTAGTTTTGTTGGCACTGGATCTAGGGAACAAGTAGTGGGCTTTATTTTAGAAATTAAAGTTAAGACTTCCTGCTCAATTACAGGATTAAAATTGCTAAAGTGCTGAATGCAATGTGAGACAGGATCTGCTAAGTTAGTATGCAGTTTGTACTGTGATGCTGAGACCTGGGATCTTATCATTTTAATTTTCTCATTGAAGAAGTTCATAAAGTCTGTACTGCTAATATCTGTTGGTATTTTGCACTCTAGATCTGAATTCCCATTTGTTAATTTAGCAACTGTTCTTAACAGTACCCAAGGATTTTTATTATTGCTATCTATTATTGTAGAATAGTATTCTGAGCGAGCTTTAAAGAGAGCTTTTTTATATTTTTTAACAGTCTCTGTCCATGCAATTTGAAAGACATGTAGCTTTGTTGTTCTCCATCTGCGCTCTAGTTTTCGACAATCTAATTTAAGAGCGCAAGTGTTTTCATTAAACCAGGGAAAGCTTCTATGTGCTTTGATCACTTTTGTTTTAAGGGGAGCCACTGTGTCCAAAGCATCTCTCAAGGTCACATTATAATGTGATGTTAGCTGATCTAAATTGTTTTCCACGTTTACATTTGATGTTAACTGATCTAAATGGTTTTCCACAATTACACTCGACTTACTCAAAGTATCTATAAATTTTGAAGCAGAATTACAATCTAGATGTCACACTGTCTTTGTTTTAATCTGTGAGTGTTTAGGCAAGGGCAGGACTAAATTAAATGTAATTAAGTAGTGATCGGAAATAACTTCATTTAATGGAGTAATATTTAAATTTTGAATTTCAACTTTGTAAGTTATAATTAAATCTAACGTGTTATGATTATGAGTTGGACCTTTGACAATCTGGCAAAATCCTACTGAATTTAACAAATAAGTAAAGCATTTGCTAAAAGTGTCAGTTTCCACATTAATGTGTACGTTAAAATCCCCCATCAGTACTACGTGATCATAATTTATAGCCAAATCAGAAAAAATTATGTAAGCATAATTGGAGTAAAAAATCATCTAGCCATCCAATATTAAACTAGTTTAATCCAGATCAAGGTCGTAGGGACTGGAGACTTTTCCAGCATTATCGAGCACTAGGCCAGGACCAACCCATAACTAGGTGCCACTTCATCACCGAGCACACTCATGCCCATACCCACATGTGTGTACATGTACCATATAGTGCCTTTCATATCTATCTATTTTATGTAAGGTCACCTAACCTCTCTCTATTTTAGCTGCCAGTATTTATGCTAATAGGATTATTCATGTAAAAGAGCAAGAAAAAGAAAAACTTTATTCCATTTACAGAATAAGACTTGCCTGTAATTTCAAGAGAAGTACACCCTAATATGTATAATATAAATTACTTTTTTGCCTGTCTGTTAATGACAAATATGTTCTAAGATTTTTCAGTTAGATAAGATAGACGTTTTGATGGAAGGCAGCTATACTAAGCTAAATGTGGTGCCCAAGAGTTGCGACATGTTTCGTGTTGATTAGGAGTGTGATGCTGTGGTTGCCTGCAGCCTTGGGATTCTTCCTGTACTGAGGACATTGATACTCACGTACCGAGACAGACAAGGACAATGAGGACACAAAGAACAAGTCATGGTGCAAAAGTGCTCAGTCTATTTGTTAACAACGATCAAAAGCCCAGCAGTGATCAAAAAGTACACTTCAATACATAATCCACCTTTTCAGGATGTTAAAATCCAACAAATAGGTTAAAATCAAGAATAAAAGTAAAGTGAGAATTGGCTTCATTTTCCCATATTTCCTTTTGAGCTCCAGGGCATCTCTCTAATACCCATGTTCTCTGCTTTCTGTCATGCGCTGTTCAGCAGAGGTCAACATTCATTGGCTCTTGTCACCACCACTATATTTTGGTGTAGGGGCCCCACCTGCTCTGCTCCCCCATCCCTCCACTATTCTTCAGTGTATGAAGGACAGCAGTCAGGGCGATTGGCCACTCCTGTTCCTCTAATGCTCGAGAGAAGTAATACCTCCCATGGAGTGCTGTTACTCTCGATCCTTCTGAGGGCATCAAGAGTGTCTCACCTCCTTTCCTCTCTACTGGGTCAATCACAATCATGGTGTTTTCTCTCCCTCTCTTCCCCATTCTCAAACCCCTTTTATATCCATTGAGTGCAGGTGTGTCAAATGATCCACAGACCCTGAATGACAGATTGAGTGCAAGTATGTTAAATGATCCGCAAACCCTGAATAAGGGATGACTACACAAACTGCATGTGTGCATGTTACATGCACTTAGCCAATTCTGCCATCAAGTTCTACATGGCCGCCTACACTCACAGGGTCTAAGCTGCTCCACTGTTTCTAAAACCATGCATTGCCACAGATCCCTGAAATATTTCACCAAAAGGACATTCAATTAAGAATTTCACTGTAAATGATAATAATGACCCCATAAGCCTATAAACCTTCAAGCTACACATACGAGGCCAATTTAGAGCTGCTACTTAATCTAACATACAGTATATGTCTTTGTGGAATAGTAGGAAAACTGAATTCCTGAGAAGAAATCCCACATGGTCATAACTAGAATAGGTAAACTTCATACCTTCAGCAGTCATCCCTGAAACATGTTCCTAGGATTCTGGAGCTGTGAGGTGCTATTATTAACCACTATGTCACTATCTGACCCCCACACAAAGAAAATGAAATACTGGTATTTTATCGTAAAGTAAAATCACTGCAGAAAAATAATCTATTATGGCAACTAACATCACACTGATAGAACATCTCCTTATCTTGCTCAAATACAAAAGCCCTTACCCTCTTACCATACCACTATGGAAAAAAGATGCTCTGCTTTACTTAAAATTAGAAAAAATCTTGTTCATATTATGATGGTCTTTTCAAAATGTTTTCCATGTATGGCAGATCCACAGCTAACTCTTAGAATGGCTTAAGACTGGTAATTTCACATCGAATCCTCTGACTTTTTTGCTTCATTAATGGATGGACAAGGGGGTGTTGAGTTAAATGTGTTTTATGTATGATTCATTTGAAATTAATTCATTATTATAACTTTACTGAGAATTTCCATATGCTGCATCTATGAGGTACTTCAAGTAAAGTCAAATGATTTTCACTTTGTTCCTGTAGTATTAATTCTACCTGAAAGCATCCCAAATATTTCAATTTTGTTGGTTCTGAGCCTTTAATTATATCTAAATATCAGTTTATCTCAAGATTGTATAACATGGTATAGATTAGGGATACTCAAATTGTTTTGGACTGAGGACTGCTTTACTAAAGTCAAGTCTACGAACAGACCACATGAGTCTCACAGGCATCTGTCAGCATTATTCTACATTATATTTTTTCAGATTTATTTATTTAAGAGGATTTATCTGAAAAATACTAAGATCCAAATCAAGCATTGCTGGATTTTTGTTCAAAAGTCCCAGATTTCAGCCATTGATCAATAATAACCTTTTAGCCATGAAGATCAATGGCATCTGGTCAGCATGGAGTTAAAGGTGTTCCTTGATCAGATGTGGGCTTCCCAGGCTGGTATCAAAGGGGGTTTAGAAGTGAGACATGTGCTGTGGCGAGATGTACTGGACTGGAATGAGACTGAGGTCGAAAAAGTGTTGCATGTAAAAGAACAGGGACGACCACAAGAGGGGGGCGACCACAACAAGCAAACAAGGACCCAACAAGAAGGTGCGGAACTGAAGAAAAAGTTGTAATCATCCTCCAAAACGTTAGATGGTGTTCTCCGTGGTGGTAGTTTTAGACCCATTTTTCACAAGCCTAGGTAAATTGATTTTGTAGCTCTTATGTCAGCTAGCAGTCATGACTGTTACAAATAAATGCTTAGGTTAGTACATACATAACTGGTTAATGTTTCTGAATGATTTAAAAGTCACTTTGTCCTGATGACTGTCAGGTTGCAGACCACTTGACTTACGTGTGGGAACCATCAGTGGTTTGCAGACCACACTTTGAGAATCACCAGTGTACATAACCGACTGTTCTATTTACACATATTTACACGTCTTTTAAGCAAATGTTGAATGTTTCTCTCTGTCTCTCTCAGTGTCTTTCCTTTGTGTGATCTTAAAGTATGGACACATTCTGCTGTGCATAATAAATTTTTATATCACAGGTTGCGCAGCATGTGCATCAGAAACCTAGCAGCCACAAAAGATCATGACAGTGTCCATGAAAACCACCACACAATATGGCAATGCTGACAGAAAAACAAAGGAATAAAAGGGCAACATGATAGTATCAATGTGATAATATGAAAATGCTTGAAAAATACCTGAAAAGTATCTTTCCTTTTCATCATGGAAATAACTTTTAATTTAAAAAAAAAATCTTAATAATTAAGTAAAGTTTCAAAACTATCCATCACATTCCTGATACACTGTTGCAGGGACATCATCTTTAGCAACGTATCAAACGGGGATAGTGGTTGACATTTTAACCCTAGGAGAACTATGGCCGAGGTGTTGTGTTCTTAAATCATCCTTACTGGTGGATTGTAAAAAGAGTTTTATTGCTGCAAGTTGTTTGTGCACTTGATAAAAAAAGTGTTTATTCTTAAGATTTCTTATTTGGTTGCTTTTAAGAGGCAAGAAATAATTTTTAGAGCTTTTTTTTCTTTTTTCCCATTGTTTTCTTATTTATCCAGGAGCAAAGGCAAGGATGAAGGTATGTCTGCATTTCAACCCCATGTGTGGGTCCCCACCGCCTTTTTATCTATTCCTAGATCAGCAGAATAGAGAAAGAAGGTAAGCAGGCCAGCAGGTTTTGATTCTTTATTTATTACAGTCTTTCGCATTACTTAAAATACCAAAAGCAGAAGCAAACAAATGAGTGTGACAATCACACCATACAACCTGAATGTTGAGCAACTGTCATGGAGACAGCACTGACCAAAACACCAAATGTGTAACAATGTTCAGGTGTTTCTCAACTTTTGTGCTAACACTGCTGTAACCCAGACATCTCCTGGTAACTGTGTTCTTCCAGCTGCTGCTGCTACTCTTGTTCATTGTTTGACCTTAATAAAGATGATCTAAAGTGTTTCATTTCCTTAAACAGTGCACTAGTCACTCTTTATGGAATTATTGTAAGCTGTTTGGATCCTAGCCATACTTCTGACATTTAAATGTTACCATTTAATTGACATATTTTGCTAATTTTCACAATTAGTAATGCATACATGTTAAGCAGCACATGCTGTGCAAACAGTTTTGCTAATTCAGCCAGTTTAAAGCAGTCCTTAACCTTTAGAAAAAAACACATTGAAGTTTTCCCTAGATTACAAAATCGAAAAATACATTAGCTGAGGAAACGTACATCCTTTGCTATCTTGACCTATTTAAACATATTGCCTTATTTAATACTGACTTATCACCTTCAAAGATTTTTAACATCTTTAAACATTTTTAACTAAAATACAGTCTAAATTATAGTGCCACATGAAATGTTAATGATTAAACTAAAACAACTGGGAATTCAGGGTATGGTGTGTAGGTGGGTACAAAATTGGCTCAAACACAGAAAGAAAAAGAGTTATGGTGAGGGAAATAAAATTTTCCCAGAAAATTGTTGCAGTTACAAATGTTTTGGTAGACACATGTTTATTTCCTTTATGTGCATTGGAACAACACAAAAAACCAGAGAAAAAAGCCAAATCTGACATCATGTCACAGAGAACTCCAAAAATGGGTCGGACAAAATTGACACCTTTCAAAATTGTGGGTAAATCATTTTATTTCGAGCATATGATACTTGTTTGAACTCACCTGTGGCAAGAAACAGGTGCTGGCAATATAGCAATCACACCTGAAGCCAGTTAAAATGGAGAAAAGTTGACTCAACCGTTCTGTTGTGTGTCTGAGTGTGCCACACTAAGCATGGAGAACAGAAAGAAGAGCAGAGAATTGTCTGAGGACTTGAGAACAAAAATTGTGGAAAAATATCAACAATCTCAAGGCTACAAGTCCATCTCCAGAGATCTTCATGTTCCTTTGTCCACTGTGCATAACATAATCAAGAAGTTCATAACACATGGCACCGTAGCTAATCTCCCTGGACGTGGACGGAAGAGAAAAATTGATAAAAGACTGCAACGAAGGACAGTCCGAATGATGGATAAACAGTCCCAATCAACTTCAAAACATATTCAAGCTGTTCTGCACACTCGGGGTGCAACATTGTCAGTTCGAACTATCCGTTGACATCTGAACGAAATGAAACGCTATGGCAGGAGAGCCAGGAAGACCCCACTGCTGACACAAACATAAAAAAGCCAGACTGGAGTTTGCCAAAATGTACTTGAGGTAGCCAAAATCCTTCTGGGCAAACGTCTTGTGGACAGATGAGACTAAGGTAGAGATTTTTGGTAAGGCTCATCATTCTTCTCTTTACAGAAAATGGAATGAGGCCTACAAAGAAAAGAACACAGTACCTACAGTCAAACATGGTGGAGGTTCTAAGATGTTTTGGGGATGTAATGTTATGAACAGAATCAGTGACAAAGGGCAGCCCTGGCAGAGTCCAACTCTCACTCTTACTGCTGGCAATGCGGACCAAGCTCTGACACCAGTTGTACAGGGACTGAACAGCCCTTATCAGGGGGTCCGGTACCCCATACTCCCAGAGCACCCCCCACAGGATTCCCCGAGGGACACAGTCGAACGCCTTTTCCAAGTCCATAAAACACATGTAGACTGGTTGGGCAAACTCTCATGCACCCTCCAGGACCCTGCTAAGGGTGTAGAGCTGGTCCACTGTCCCACGACCAGGACGAAAACCACACTGTTCCTCCTGAATCCGAGGTTCGACTATTCGATTGACCATCCTCTCCAGAACACCCTAATAGACTTTTCCAGAGAGGCTGAGGAGTGTGATCCCTCTGTTGGTGGAACACACCCTCTGGTCCCCCTTCTTAAAGAGGGGGACCACCACCCCGGTCTGCCAATCCAGAGGCACTGTCCCCGATGTCCATGCGATGTTGCAGAGATGCGTCAAACAAGACAGTCCTACAACATCCAGACCCTTGAGGAACTCCGGGCGTATCTCATCCACCCCTGGGGCCCTGCCACCAAGGAGTTTTTAACCACCTTGGTGACCTCAGTCCCAGAGATGGGGGAGCCCACCTCCGAGTCCCCAGGCTCTGCTTCCTCATTGTAAGGCATGTTAGTGGGATTGTGCAGGCCTTCGAAGTACTCCCCCAACCGACCCACAACGTCCCTAGTCGAGGTCAGCAGCGCACCATCCCCACCATATACAGTGTTGACACTGCACTGCTTCCCCCTCCTGAGACGCCAGACAGTGGACCAGAATCTCCACAAAGCTGTCTGAAAGTCGTTCTCCATGGCCTCCCCAAACTCCTCCCACGCCTGAGTTTTTGCTTCAGCAACCACCAAAGCTGCATTCTGCTTGGCCTGCTGGTACCTATTAGCTGCATCCAGAGTCCCACAGGACAAAAGGGTCTGGTAGGACTCCTTCTTCAGCTTGACGGCATCCCTCACCGCTTGTGTCCACCAACGGGTTTGGGGATTGCCACCACGACAGGCACCGACCACCTTACAGCCACAGCTCCGGTCAGCCGCCTCAACAATAGAGGCATGGAACATAGCCCATTCGGACTCGATGTCCCCCACCTCCCTCGGGACGTGGTCAAAGTTCTGCCGGAGGTGTGAGTTGAAGCCACTTCTGACAGGGGACTCTGCCAGACATTCTCAGCAGACCCTCACAACATGTTTGGGCCCACCAGGCCTGACCGGTATCCTTCCCCACCATCGAAGCCTACTCACCACCAGGTGGTGATCAGTTGACAGCTCCGCCCCTCTCTTCACCCAAGTGTCCAAGACATGTGGCCGCAAGTCCGATGACACGACCACAGTCGATCATCAAACTGAGGCCTAGGGTGTCCTGGTGCCAAGTGCACATATGAACACCCCTATGCTTGAACATGGTGTTCGTTATGGACAATCCGTGACGAGCACAGAAGTCCAATAACAAAACACCGCTCGGGTCCAAATCGGGGGGGGCCATTCCTCCCAATCATGCCCTTCCAGGTCTCACTGTCATTGCCCACGTAAGCATTGAAGTCTCCCAGCAGTACGAGGGAATCCCCAGAAGGTATGCCCTCTAGCACCCCTCCAGGGACTCCAAAAAGGGTGGGTACTCCAAACTGCTGTTCGGCGTATACGCACAAACAACAGATAGGATCCATCCCCCCACCCGAAGGCAGAGGGAGGCTACCCTCTCGTCCACTGGGGTAAACCCCAATGAACAGGCTCCAAATCGGGGGGCAATAAGTATGCCCCCACCTGCTCGCCGCGAGTCCAAGCTGTGCGTCGAGGTGAGCCCGACTATATCTAGCTGGAACCTCTCGACCTCGCGCACTAGCTCAGGCTCCTTCCCCTTCAGAGAGATGACATTCCATATCCCAAGAGCCAGCTTCTGTAGCCGAGGATCGGACCGCCAAGGTCCCCGTCTTTAGCCACCACCCAACTCACATTGCACCCAACCTCCTTGGCCCCTCCTACAGGTGGTGAGCCCATGGGAAGGGGGACCCACGTTGTCTCTTCAGGCTGGGCCTGGCCGAGCCCCATGGGTGTAGGCCCGGCCACTAGGTACTTGCCATCGAGCCCCTTCTCCAGGCCTGGCTCCAGAGGGGGGCCCTGGTGATCTGCGTCAAGGTGAGGGAAAACGTCGTCCAAGGTTTTTGTTCTTCATAGGAGGTTTGGTTGAACCGCTCTTTGTCTCATCCCTCACCTAGGACCAGTTTGCCTTGGGTGACCCTATCAGGGGCATAAAGCCCCGGACAACAGAGCTCCTAGGATCATTGGAACACGCAAACCCCTCCACTACGATAAGGTGGCAGTTCAAGGAGGAGATATCCCAAGTATATTATCACATTGCATGCTTGTTTGTGTTTATGTAGTTTATTTTTTATGAAATAAATAACATTACTTAGTACAGCTATGAATTGCTTCTGTGGAGCTGTAGAATACCTAGTAAAAGAAGGCCCTTTGTTACAGAGGCAATTGTTGTTACATTACAGGTCTAGGCACAACGGCATTCTAAACCTTTTTAATGCATTGTTTGATGCAGTGATCACTTACATAAAATAACCCGAAAAGCAGCATTAAAAACTTAGGAATTTAAAAATCTCAGGAACTGATCTCCTGGCAAATAATATAGACACAAATACCTGCCTTTTCTGTTTTTATAGTTAGCTTACCATTTGTCATAACAAGAGCTGGAAAAACTTTTTGTGTAAAATCATCCTTGATCACTTACCTTCTGCTGAATTCTTAAGTCAGGTCGGTCCAGTCCATTTGCCTTTATCTTTTTTTTTTCTTTAAGTGACCAATTTATGAAGGGGTTTTATATTAAAGAAATCACCACATTTTTTTTGATTTCTGAAGTTCTGCTTAAAGTTGCCATTTTCTAAAAGTCATACTTGCTAATCTGTAGTTAGGTAACATTAAAGGCGGGTGTGAACTCTGAACCATTGATGTCAACATGACACAGTGCACTGACAATTGTCCAATCACATTGAATTAAAAAAAAACCTAAAACAATACTGATTCGTTGTCAATAAATGTGAGAGTGTCTGGGGCACAGAGAGCTGTTTCCCCAGAAAATCTGAAAGCAACCAATGAAAGGGCAGCCTCAGGTCATCTACTTGCCGAAAGATCAAGGACTTTCATTTGGCTGGCGTCCTTCACTCCAGAAATATAGATATTAACACAGATTTTTTTTTTATTCTCACAGAAATTAAACAAGTTGGAACCAGTTTTTAATGAATGTTGACATGCGCCAACACCAGGCGCACTGTGCATATAAACAAATTTATTTTATGATTATTTCACATTACTTAATTAATTTAAGTAGAGATTTTAAAGTATTTAGGGGGGTGGTGTGCCAGTGCTCTGCGTTACAAACTGTCCCTGCTAATACTGCTTTGTAAATGTACGAAGTGTGTTTCCCAGTTGTTACTGATGAATACAACATTGTATGCTCTCCAATATTTTACATGATTTTTTTTTTATTTTATTCTGATTCACTGAGAAGTTAACAAATTTGGGCATAATGAAGGCTAAATGGTACTCTGAGAAATTCATACACTCTTTTCTCAAAAACAAATTCCTTCAAGCAGCACCTACTTGGATCCCTTTGTTACATTGAGGGTGACAATATAGGCTTCTACCTGAACTTTCCTCAAAACTGTTCTATATATGACACAGAAATAAGTCTTAAATTATGACACTTTGCTTAACTGCCTGAATTCTCTGCAGAATTGTATCATTCCACCAGTTTTAGAAACCATACAACTGGGATGTTCAGCTGGCTCTGACTGCCTCTCCTATCCCACCCAAATGAATCATTTGTATACTTCTATGAGAATTGCAGCATGGTGAGCTTCTTGAGGATTCTTTAAGGATGCATTTGGGTTTTCACACCTGAATCTAATTATTTTATGTTTGGCCATAGTTGTCTTTCTAGTGTGGCGGACGGCTGGGGGTGGTTTCCAGCCGGGATGCCCAGGAGGACCGGAGGAGGGCTTGCATCTCCTCCAGTGTCGGGGAGCAGCTGGAGCCCATCCGAGCAGCTATAAAAGGTGCTGCCTCCCTTCATTCTGAGTCAAGAGTCGGGTGGAAATGGACTGGAGTCTGGAGAGACAGGAGTGGAGGTGGCCAGAAGGAAGGCACTGGAGAGTGAGGCCTGGCCTTTGGGGAATCGGTGCTGGAGGCACTGGGTTGTGCACTTGACTTGTAAATATTGTATATAATAAATATGTGTGTGCTGGGTGACAAACCGTTGTCTGTCTGTCTGTGTCCGGGCCACGTTCCACACCAGGAAGACTAGAGGATATACTCTTATTCCCTACAATTAAATTCTGTAACTGTTTCTTCTGTGTTTCACATTAATCACCCGCAACAGAAGCTATAGGTTCCTTGACATTTTCATTGTTAGTCACAACACTGTTTTTTACCCTGGCTACTCATAAAGCACTTCCTGAGTCTGAAAAGGCAATAATGTTATATCCTGCGACCTGAATATTTGTGCAAACTTTACTTTGATTTTACTTCTTGAGACTTCAGTACTTAACAGACTTTCTCCCCCAATCCAGGCTCTGCAGTTTTCAAAAATGCCTACTGTAATAATTGCTATTGCTAAGTCCTGATTTCAATACTGGGAATTGTGTACTTTACTTTGTTTTTGCATTACTTGTAATATTTTAACATTATTCTAATGATTTTATTTTGCATTCTGTTTCATGGATGGTCATCGTCATTTTATGGGTATTTCTGCATAGCTGCCGGCATATTTACAATCACTATGTCATCTGTCAGTAATGTGACATGGAAGTCATGCATTGCTTGTGTCATCATGTCCTGTGTACAAAAAGATGGTGGCACACAGCTCCTTGTATCCCTGTATTGGTTCTCTCTCTCTGTCTCTGAAACAACCTCACAGGTGTTCCATACAAATATTTATGTTAATAGTAATTGCTTTACTTCTTTGGCTATGATCTAAGTTTTTCTGTGGTTTTGTATACTTTGTGCTTTTACTCTCTAGGTTTTGACACCTGACATATTACTGCCAACCCTTTCTGTTTCTTAGTTACAAACTACTGTTGCTATTATTTTGATCCTAACTGGATCATGACAAATATATTGTTCATCCATCTGCACTCTGAAATGGAAATGGTTATCCAGTTTCAGAGAAGATTCAAATTGAGCAGCTTGAACTGCGAGTTTAACTTGACGTGCAATCAAAGTGGCTAGAAAATTAATGAAAATTCTTAAAAATGCAGTGTTTTGTCAAAGTAGCCAAGGACTCAGAATATAGCCCAAGTCTCTGCAAGTGGGCAAAAGACTGGGTCCGACAGACTGTAAGAAACATGCAGTACTTCAGTGGGGCTCTGTCTTTACTGTGGTGGCTCAAGGTATATAATTTCCAAAAACAAAATAAGCACCTTTAGTGAGGGGGTAAGGAAATTGGCTCAGTCAGGCATACTTATTATAAAACTGGTGCTATGGTATCAGTCTGTGTGCAACATTTTGTAGACGTTTTGATTTTGTCACAATAAAGAAATGTATTAATACTGGTCTCCTGCAGCACCCAAATGTACTAAAAATACCACTAAAATTTAAATTAAGAATTTCTGTTGTAGATGGTGATATCATTGGTCCAGGTAGGTGAAAGTTCAATGCTTCATTTGCAGGCTACTGTATGTATTTGCAAAGTGAAGAAAATGCTTTTTATGTGACCAAACACTTGTACCCAAAGTTACATTAGGATTTCCATGCTTGTTTTTACATTCCTTTTCAATCAATTGGATAGGGAATGGGGGTAAACTATTTGAAGACTTTGCAGTTTGTATTGTATGGTTCACTCTCAATCCATCATCTATAAATCAATGTAGCTATTTCCACCAGAAACTGCACAGTTTCTTTAATTACATTGACACACAGATACAGTACACTCTTCACATTTGACCTAGATATAGGTACTTTAACTATTAGTGTGGGCATCATCCTATCACAGCATGTTAACAGGCAAACTTCACCCTTGTGTATATTTTTCAAACCAGATAGAACAAAATTATGCTGAGGGAAATAGAGAATTATTACCCATAAAACTGTCATTAGAGGAATGGAGGCATAGGTGACAGGGCATCCATAAATAATATCTATGGATCGTAAAAACATGATGTACCTCAAAAAGTTAAGTTCAAGATAAGGCAGGTAATTGCTGTTCTTTAGTAGATTTAATATAGTGACTTCTTACTGGCCAAATGATAAAAAATGTCAAGGTGGTTGTATTATCAGAACCATCTGAATATGTTGAACAGATAGTTAAGCAATCTGGCAACATGTTTTATTTTTGGGTCCTGATTCACTTCTTCCAGGTCATCTGTGTGTGATTAAAGAACTGCCCCTGAATTGGGGCAGTAAAGAATATGCACACTTATGTGAAACTTGTAACTAAGCAAAGTCCAATTCTAAAAGCCCAACAGGATTTCAATAACCTTTATCACCACCAAATAGACCACGGGAAGATATAACCATGGACATTATTACTGATCTCTTTTGTACATTATTGTGGAAATGTGTTCAAACTGTGTTCATTTTATTCCACCTAAAAACATCCTTTGGCTAAGGAAGGTATCTGGATCCCATTTGTATCTTATGCAGGTTTTAGTCTTTATGTACCTAGAGATCTAGAAACTTGTGGTGGTCTATGACACAACCTTTACCAATATTCTCGGAGCATTAACACCCTTATTAAAAGCTTGTAGCTGTAATTGCTTTTTTAATTACATTTTTTTTCTTGTTTATGGCCACAATTAGCAAAAGGTCTTAAAGCTTACTATTTAATTGCTTTACAATGTCTATTTGTTATAGTAAATTTATGAGTTAAACATTTCATAATGCATTAGTGCTGGGTATGTGTTGTGATTGTCAAAGTTTTTATATATAAGTCCTGAAGGACACTTGATTTAATTGAGATTGTCAGAGGTTTTAAATTTTTTTACAAAAGAGTAATCTAATGTATCCAACATCAAAACATGGAAAGGGAAAGTGCTAAATTTAGAGTGAAAAATAAAACTAGAGTAAAATTCTGAATTTTCCTAACAAGAAGTCTTGGGTAGAAAGTTTTTCCTTCTTATTGCTACAAGTTTCTGATGTTGTTTAATGATTGTGGAAGACCTGTAAAGCATGCTTGCCATGATCTCATTGATCTCATTACTGGCCAAATGATAAAAAATGTCAAGGTGGTTGTATTATCAGAACCATCTGAATATGTTGAACAGACAGTTAAGCAATCTGGCAACATGTTTTATTTTTGGGTCCTGATTCACTCCTTCCAGGTCATCTGTGTGTGATTAAAAAACCGCCCCTGAATTGGGGCAGTAAAGAATATGCACAATTATGTGAAGCCTGCAACTAAATGACTGTTTTGCTTAAGAAAAGCATTAATATATTTTAAATTAATCCCAAAAGATAAACATTATTTGAATCATTGAAGGTGTGTGCACTTGTTTATAGTTTTAAGCTGATTTGAGATTTATAAATGAATTTAGTGTGGAATGTGACGTACAAAGGTTTTTAGAGATTTGATTTTTTTTTTTTTTTTTTTTTGTATATACGCTGTTTTTGCCTTTTGAATGTAAACACATTTTTAGAATTGGATATAAGTAAGGTTTTATACATTCAAATTTGTTTGCATCCCAGTGCTACCTTAAAAGGAATGTGCAAACTGACCATTATACAATCTCACTGATGATGTTACACATCATGCACTCCTGATTCTCTCTCTGGGTAGCTTTGGCACAGTAACAATGCACAAAACTTTTCTGACAATGGTGGCGATGATAGGAAACAATAATGATTTTGCTGTTAACTAGAAAAGTCAAAGTTCAAATACCTGGGTTTCTTTTTTATGAGTGATGGTAGAGGTGACCATAACCAAGAGATTATGGGCAGCAGTGACATTTCTACTGTCGTTGTACCAGAGCATAGTGTTGAAGTGGGAGCTTAGTCCTCAGTTCAAGCTTTTGATTTACAGGCCTGGGTAGATTCCCACAGTTAGTTATAGCCATGAGTCAAAATTGCAAGATCAACTGTCTGAAATATGCCAACTGTGTAAACTTTTAGGGCTTCTTGTTAGTGATTGAGTGTGGAGTTCAGCAAAATGCAAAAGGTGTCAAAGTAGAAAATCAACAATTTTTTGATTAAAAGGAGTTTGGTAAAGTGGTTAGGGTATGAGTGTAGTCATCTCATCTTAAAAATGATGTACCAATTGTGTACAAATTACCTAGAATAGCCTAGAGGGATTATATTGCTTTGGCAGTAAAAGAGTGTCTTGGAGTAACTACGGACAGAGCTTGACTGTTCATCAGTGTCTTTGCCTGTCCAGCTCAGATGTTTCTGCAATTCACCCCAGGAAAAGTGAATATATCAGAAGAAACCAGTTTTAATTTTTGTGTTTGATCCTAGAAAGCCCAGTAATTACTATTGTATGTCCCTATTTGTAACAAGTTGCACAAACAACCTGAGGTACAACTTTAAAAATGTATATTGTATGAATCAGTGGTGCATCAGTTATGTTTTACATCTCAAGTGGCATCATGTAAAGAAATTAAAATGAATGTCACAATTTGTTCTTAATGAGAAATTGGTTCCAGAAAATTATCAACAGGATCTCAGAAAACCGCTGCACATTGAAAGTTATGTGACAGTACATCTGCCTAAGAAATCAAAGAGCCTAAACAAAATGAAATTGCAAAATTAAAGCATGCTAAAATAAGAGCATATCAGTTCTAACATATATTTTAATAGCCAAAAGGTTGAATTTTTAAGTTCCTGACACATAGAGTTTCCATTTTTCAAAACCTAGTTTAATAATTGTTTTGATTACCTTTTAAGCTAGGGTGATATTTATGAATTGCTGTTCCAAACAAGACATCTGAAATATTTCTTAACTTCAAATTTTATTAGCAGGTTTGACAGCCTTAGCAAAGGCCAAAAGATAATTTGGCTTTAAAAATGTCAAAATCTTCTTGAGCTTATCAAATCCAATGACTTTACTATAGTGACTTTTTTGATTACAACAGATGCTGAAGCCAGACAAATTCTCAGTAAATCATCAGTAATAACTGACAAACCCAAGATAACTTTACACCACTTTTACTGAGGTGGGGATTGAACCAATTTATTGCTGCCTCTAATATACCTGACTCCATCAATAAACCCATGAACTGTCTTAGGAGATTATATATCCCAGAAATAACACTGAAGGCCCTCAAAACTTTTTCCAGCCTGAAATAAAGATGATTTATATCACACATGATAAATATTTTTAGATATTCAAAATATGAATATAAACTGCAAAAAAATACACATGGAAAATAGCAAAATATTGTTTACAAAGTCAGAATACTGAAAAAAAAAATGCCAGTGCTTTCACAACACCTCATCACTAAACAAGTTAAGAAAGTGTTTGGAACAGAAATTAGCAACTCAGTAAAGCACATTCTTCTTAAATCTGTGTATAACAGCCTTAATTCTGAACAGAACTATACATTGCTGTCATTTGTCATGACTCAGGCAGTCAGAAATGTGAGAAGATGAAAAGTGATGTCTTGTCTTGTCTTGTGTCTTGGTGTGCTTCCAACAACCTAGTGCTCAATACCACCAAGACAGTGGAAATTGTCATTGACTTTCGCAAACAGCAGTTGCAACATCTATAAATTAATGATTCTGCAGTTAATACAGTGGAATCCTTAAGATTTGTTGGGCACAGCTATCACAAACACTCTCAGTTCCATCACTAAGAAGGCTCAGCAGCAATTATACTTCTTACACCAACTAAAGAAATTAAATACTTCCCAGCCAATCCTACTTCAGTTTTACAAAGTCATAATTGAAAGTGTAATCACATTCTCCATTGTTGTCTGGTTTGTTTCAGCAACGGCACACTCCAAAAATAAATTACAGCGTGTTGTGAGGTCTGCTGAGAAAATAATTGACTGTACCCTTCCATCTGTTGCAGACCTGTATACATCTCGTGTCATTAACCATGTCAAAAGGATCACCACAGACTCCTCTCATCCAGCTCATCACTTATTCCATAAACTCCCCAGAGCCATAGCCCTCTCAAACCGGTGACCTAGCTTGACTTGTTTGTATGTTCATGCATTCTGTCAGATACTGTATGAATGTGTGTGTGTACAGTATATGTACATCTGCTGTGTGTGTGTGCATGTGCATACACACTACACCCTCACACTTTCACTTGCACATCACCATATATACATCTCCTTTATTATTGTACTATTCTGCAAACTTGTTTGAAGTTTTTCTTTTTAACGTAGGCTCTTTATGTTATTTGTATGTTATGTTGTTTTCTGTTATAAGTAGCTTCAAACCTACCAAGTCAAATTCCTGTACATTAAGTACTGGCAAATAAAAGTGAATTTGATTGTGATTCTGATTGTGATTGTGAAAGATGCCTTCAAACACAAACTCTGCGTCAAATGCTTTGCTCACAATAGTCACAATATCCTTTAACAGTAAAACGTGATGGGGCACTACTGTGTAATGAACAAGTTAAACTACAGTACACTACACTACACTGTTATCGCATTGTTTTATCTCATGCATTTGGAAGAATCCTAATCTGTCCTAATCCTAACACCCTTTTCACCGAAAATTACAAGGTATACCTCACAATTTTTTTTTGGAATTTCAAAGGCCTTAATCAAAAAACTTAAACCATTCCTACCGTTTTGGCAATCTAGTATCTGTGAATGGACATTCACATTTCTTTTTTTTCTCTCTCTCTCAGTGGGTGACTCAATAATGTTTCTAAAAAATCTTAAAAATTAGTAAAGTGAATTTATAAAAAATCCATAATACTGTCAGTGTGTTTACATCCACACAAAAAACTAGAGTAAGGTGAGTAAACTAGTTAAGGCAGAAACCTGGTTTCTTACATGCACAAGTCTACCTATGAAGTTCTCGCTTGGCAAAATGATCCAACATTATTAAATTGAGTAAAAATAAGAGTTAAACATTCTCATCGGCCACCATGAATACAAAAATGAGCATAGAGCCTGTGTCTTCTGAACAGTGTGAGAAACATTACTTTTAAAAGTAACTTAGTTACATTACTCATTACTTACAAAAATGTAACCAAATATGTTATACTGTTATTTAATATAAAAGTTAATAAATAAATAGTGTATTCATTTTTCTTCTTGCGTATAAAAACTGCACAATTGAATGGCAAGCATTTGATGTTAAACCTACTATTTGTCAGTAGTAGTATACGCAACAAAAGGAAGTTGGTACAGTGATACAGAGTGGCGGAGACACTCAAAAGTTCAAGTTCAGAAAGTCTCACATCGTCCGAAATAAAACAGAAGTGGTCAGATATCAAAAGGCAAGTCACAGCCCACCCTCTGTTTATTCTGTTTCAGGCAATATTACAAAGCTGTTCCCCAGTGCCAAGGACACAATGATGGTGCTGTTGTGCCCAGCACATCTTCTAGCTCTGGTTTCACACACACCTCTGCCTCAGAAACTGCTGAGTAACCATCTGGCTGTGTGCTGACAGAAGCAGCTCTGAAGTCAGAAAATGCAACAGTGGATGCTGTAAGAGATGTGGCCAATGAACTAAGGAATAAAAGGGCTGTACTATGTGATATTGACCACAAATTAAATTAATTGGTTAAAAAAATAAATGCTTCATCTGAATGTATATTTTTACATTCTGCTAATTACATTCAAATGAAATTGTAACACTGTCCAAATTGGTGGGTCAGGGTCAGATTCATCATACCACATCTGTTCAGGTATGGGCAAGCCACGATTGTGTGCCACATTATGCATTATGCTACATGCTTGCACACTGCAACACACTTTCTGTAGACTATAGAGCAGCACGTTAATAGAGTGGAATTACTTTCTATTTACATAAGCAAATTCATTCTCTGAAGGTGCCTTTATAGTGTAGTGTCGGCATTGAGCACCACAACAGACAGATTCTCTACTCTTTACATGGCTCTTTGAGGTGACTTGCTATCCTTAAAAGGATTGCTTGCCTTTTGCCACACTAGTTGGAAAAGACTTCTGCAAATGTGTATTTTTATAGGTTCTCTTGCTATAAATAATGTAATATACTAGCTCCTTCTTTTGCTGATTCATCCTTGGCCGATGAAAATTTGTCCAACAGCAATATGTGTGTAGTTTTCCGCTCTGATTACATTTGGAAAAACTGACATTGCTGTGAATTGTGCTTTAATGTTTCCCAGTTCAACCACAGTGTAAAGAAATCTTACATATCTGGAAGAAAAGTGAATAATAACATTCTATACAGCTGGCATGGCCCAACTCAGTGATGTTTGTGAAATACCCAATCATCAGCAAGTTCATGTTGAAAAGCTCATGTGGCTAAAAACCTGAGAATAGAGAAATTAGCAGGTACAGCACAATTCCTCAAAGTCTGCCTTTGTAAATCCGGTGCCAGTTCAGCACAGAGCTCCAAGAGGATAGCTCTTGGAAATCGACATTGACTTAGAAGCTAGTCATGTCATCTATAAATATGCGCTGTCTTCTAATTCTTCTATTTGTGATGTCTTCTAGCAAAGATAAAGCAGTGGTGATATTTTGAATAGTTTAGCCATTCAATACACCATTGTATTGTTAGAAAATGATTACAATCAAGTGAATTAAATTTGTAAACGATATGCAATTAATTTCTCGCGTCATTGATACAAATCTGAATAAAAAGGAGACCACACAGAAACAGCAGCACTGCTTTGATGCTGGGTGCCTCCAGTTTGCAAAAATGAGGAGAAACTTCTGTGTGGCTTTATGGCAAGTTTAGTTTCTGTACATCTCAATGTGTGCGTGGAAACTGGTGTACGCAACATTTTGTGCGTATGCACCATTTATACATGAGGCCTCAGTTGCTGAGATTAAAGGAATACTCCACCAAATAATTATATTTTTTATGTTACTTACCCCATGTAATTTGTAATGTTGGCAAAGAGAAAATTTTAATCTCATGGTTTCATGCAGAATGCAAAGAGAGACGTTTATGATATAATACAAGCCAATAGTGACCAATGCTGTACAACAGCAAACAAAAAAAGAAACAAGAAACAAAATCTCACATTATTTGTGTTGCATAATCCACATGCCAGTTATCCAATTTTATACAAAAATATGCAATATTCATACCTTTTTTAAATACTTCCAAAATAAGATGCATACATCATAAACAGGAAACCAAAGCTTCATGGGGTTGACTTTTTAAATTAAAGACAGGAGTTTTTACCAATGAATGAGAGGAAAAGGCAGGTCTTCAATTAAAAAATTATGTAATTGCCTTATGAATTCTCTTTTATGCTTTATTAACATGAATTAATCGCCAGACCCTTTCAAATTTTCTCCTAATGCCTGATTTTATAAGTGCTAGATATTTAATGGTTCTAACAGAATTTTAATATGACTGAAAAAACATGGTGAATGATTTGGGCCCACAGAAATCTTACACCAGCTTTCTGCCTGCTAGGTTTTAGTTTATACTTGACCACAGTTACTGTCGCATGGCCAGTACTGCCAAGGAACAGATTGTGGTGACAGGATCAAGAACAAACAACACATTAGTTAGTGGAGAACAGACTTGATGTTGATGCTGACCATGAATTCTTTTTTTGTTTTTGTAGAAATTGTAGACTAATTTCTGTCACCAACAGGTTCATCTTTGATGGCTGTAACGTGTTTTACATTAGATGTACTGTTTATAATCTTCCCACTCAAATGATTTTAGGGTTCAATAATAAGTGTAGTCCTTACTCAGAATCAAATAAGATCGTTTATGCTCTTCTTACAGCGATCACAGTGATTTATTTCTCCTTTACATGGAATGCCACAAATATTATAAGAGAAGGATGGCACACAGCAACAAACTATGACAGGATACCAGAGCTGGGGCCCTTTTGAACTTGCACATATAATAGAATTTATACTAAAGTAATTTTATTTAAGAGTAAATCATATTTAATTAGCATATACTGTATTACTAGGATTTTTTTCCAAAACCTATTATATATATAAATATATTACATTGAAGCAAGTTGTTAGTTTAGTATAAATCATTCTGAAAATTACAATCAGAGATTTATTGTGCAATGCTTATACTGTTGTGAACATATGGTATAAAAATATGGCAAAGGAGTATACTTAAAGATACATGTTATATTTATGATCATTTTACTTCTATAAATAAATGTGAAGGTAATCAAAGTTAAATGACACTGAAAGGAGCCAAACCATTTATACTTAATATTTTTTCCCAATTGTAATATAAAATCTGTCTGTTATAAATATTAAGTAATGCAGGATTAAGTAAAATAGCTTTAATAGACCTATTGTAAAATAATAGATATTATAAATCTAGTTTATGAGGCAGCTTATATTTACCAGTGATGCTAGAAATACAACATAAAATACATAGCAAGGAAACTCTTAATCAGAAGTATCATGTTGACATGAAATTATGATTGGAAAACAATCATAAAGGGTTTCATAAGAGTGAAAACATAATGAAAGGAAAAGAAAACAGTAAATAATTTTGAATGTAATACATCTTGGTAGTTTGTTTTTTTCCGTAGTTTTACTTTTCTAAAAATCTAGAGTGTGACTATTTCCTTACAGTTTAGTACTGTATATATCAGTACCAATATATATTTTACAAAATAGATAGATAGATACTTTATTAATCCCCATTGTTTATTTGTGAAAAGCATTATAAGCTCAGAACTCTTGACTTAGAAGAAATGTGAAAAGATTATTTTTCTCCTGACTGATTTGTAATCAACTAAACTCTTTAGTAGACGATCTAAACAATGTGTAGAAAGAATCAAAATCCTGTTAACTAGTATTGGTGAAGTCATATATTGCATTTTTGTAAAATTTGTGAGTGTAAATAGCTTACATTTTTTCTTTAAGTAAATACAATTAGAAAAAAAATTGTATTATATATTCAGGGTGCAGTGGCGGCATTGCTTCCTTGCAGTAAGGAGACCAGGGTTTGAGTCCCATGTACTCTCTGCGTGGAGTTTGCATGTTCTCCCCGTGTCTGTGTAAGTTTCCGCCAGGTGCTCTGGTTCCTCCTACTGTCCAAAGACATGCAGGTTAGGTGAATTGTCAACACTAAATTGGCCCTAATGTGTTTTTGGTGTGTGTTTGGCATGTGTGTGTGAGGTTGTGTTCGTGTTGTGATAGACTGGTGCCCTGTCTAAGGTTTGTTTCAGCCCTGCACCCTATGCTACATGGGATAGGCTCCAGCACCCTCCACGACCCTGGCCTGGAGTTAAGAGTGTTAGAAAATGACATGACTCTATATTGAAAAAGCATTTAACTGAACAATCTTTAAAAAAGAGGAATTATATTCAATGGGGAAATGTTTAGTCATAAAAGTAATCACTTATTGATAGAGGATTATGAAAAAGGAGTACCTAGATTCTTATTTTCTTTGTTTTTGTGTTATTTGTGTTTAACAAGGGGTGCAAAGACTATTGGGTGGAATAAAAAAGCGACTACAGCCTTTCTCAATAGGAAGAGGACGAATTAGATTTATACGATAAATAAAAAGTTAACAGCCAACAATTCAAAAGACCTTGATTTTATTGTCAATCTGCTTGACAGCCAGTGTTAACTTCAGACATTCTCCTCGTATCTGCAGATGTCCTATGGACTTCACTTACTATGCTTCCATATTCTAAAAATGTACGTGTTTGTTCAACTGGTGACTCCAGTTTCTGGTTTAATCCATCCAGAGCTGATTTCTGCTCAGAAGCTTTAACAGACATTGGTTTACGAAGATGACTTTAACAATTTTATCTCAAAACCGAGCTGTACTTCAAGAGACATGTCACTCTGTGGGAGGATTGCCCTGCTTGTATACAATGGCAATATATTACTTGAAAGCAGTAGACAGATTAACACTTCATGCTACTCTCCATATAGCATTTTTTCGAAGAAAACCTTCTTTTGAGAACTATGCATATACTGTAACTGTATTACTGTGGTAAAGAAGGTTGGAATTCTACAGCCACAAACTGCAAAAAGACATCAAAAACCTATTGGTTTTACTCTCACAAACCTCTAGAGAGCTATTTCATACACCCTAAATAGCCCAATGCTAATGTTTTCAATTGACATCTTTATTATTTTGTTTATCTATTCCACCTAAGAGTTTAATGTTCCTTAGAGAATCAATTTATAGAAAATTGGATATGTTTTCCAAAATCAAGCAACCATAAAAACATCAATTATATTACAAAAAATATGCTTAATGGGTTTTACTTGTGAATTTGTTCATAAAAATACCTTTTATTTCAAATTCTGCAAGACAAAATTACTCACCAATAAACAAAAAGCAGCAGTTACTGAACTATATTGTTCTTTGCATTTCTCCAGCATAAAAGGAACAGAAAATATAAAATCATAGCTCTACATGTTTTTAAATTTTGTCTGTTCGTGAAAAGCATTATAAACTCAGAACTCTTGACTTAAAGTCGCATTTTTATGCACAAATACAGCACTCCTCCAAAGCTGCCTAATCACTAGGATGCAAACTCATGTTCTGCCCTCCTCACAAAACACAAGAAGGAATGCTGCTGTAATATAAGTGATTAAGCTTTTAACCTTTTGGGGATGCAAGAGCTTTTCACAATACCGTTATTAAGAGACTCATACAGATTAGGATTTGTATCCATCAGGTTTTATGACCTTAAACTGGTCAGATACTGTATTAATAAAGGAGTATGTGCGTGTTTGTGTGTGTACACTTCTGATAATGGCCTCCTTTTCTGTCTTGAGCTGGTTCCTGCCTGATTCTGCTTGAATTAGTTCCAGTTTTCTGTTGTCCTCTGCATTAAAAATGGGTTAAGAGACCTGAATGGATAGATTAAAACATATTATCGAGTGCCTAATAATTATACTATTGTTTTATATTATTTTTGGCAGTTCAAAAGTAGCTTATAAATTCAGGTCTCTTTGGTTAAGACGTTGTTGAAACTGCATTCTGTTTAATTCAAATATACCAAGCAAAGTGTGTATGTCCTTGAATTGACTTGTTTCCTGTTAGGCGATCAAGACTAAGATCCATCACATCAAAAATTGCCTGTGGCCCTCTACAACCCCAAATATGTCATAAGGACATTTAGATAATAACGAGGTTTATTTGTAACATAAGGTGGCAGGAGTGTTACTGGATATATGATTGCTACAGTATGTATACTTTTTACAAGATGCCAAAGCCTTATCAAAAAAAAGAATAAACAGTAGTATAGCTAAAACTGCTTAACAATATTTAAAATAATGGCATATGATTGGATTTATACTTTGAAACTTGACAACATTTAAGCACATCTTTTGTAATCAATTAATCTTTATTGGATTTAATACCATACAATACAACATCATAAGCTGCTTTACAAAGTCCTAAAGCTTCATCATCACAAGAAATAAGAAACAGTCCTGGACAGGATTATAGTCCATTACAGTGCCCACTCACACACATCCAACATTATAGTCACTCTTAGGCAGACACAGGCATAACATCCAGATTCTACACAGACAATGTCCACGTGAAAAATACAAACCCAGGACAGTGAATCCATAAGGCTTTGCTACAGTGCCAGCCACAAAAATAAATACTTTTTAAAGTAAAACTTTCAGTAATTTCCCAAAATATAGTGGATCAAAAATAAAGTTAATTTATATTTCCTCCTAGTAAATAAAAATTAGTAAATCCATTGGAGAATTTAATAAATATTGGAAGCCAAATTTCAGACTTTAATCTATACTAATAAAAGGCAAAGCCCTCACTCACTCACTCACTCACTCATTCACTCACTCACTCACTCACTCACTCACTCACTCACTCACTCACTCACTGACTGACTCATCACTAATTCTCCAACTTCCCGTGTAGGTAGAAGGCTGAAATTTGTCAGGCTTATTCCTTACAGCTTCCTTACAAAAGTTGGGCAGGTTTCATTTCGAAATTCTACGCGTAATGGTCATAACTGGAAGCTGTTTTTCTCCATTTACTGTAATGGAGATGAGCTTGAAACCCGTGGGGGCGGAGTTTGACATCATCACGCCTCCCATGTAATCACGCAGTACGTAGAAAACCAGGAAGAGCCCCAAAAAGCGCTGAAGAAAACATGCATTATATAATTGAGAAGGCAGCGAAACAATAAGAAGCGAGCGAGTGATATATACAACCATATTCATGAGTTCTGCTACTTCGGAAACAAAGCACAGTGTAAACCTACACTTTAAATTAAGTTCATAGACAGGCTGCCGCTGGCGTTTGTAATTTAGTGCCTGCCCATATAAGGCCGTCCGTCAGCGGCAATCCAATAGCAAACTGCCACGGGTAAATATTCACGGGTGAAGGACTGTGCTTATGCAGAGGAAGATGACATAGTCAGGGTGGTGTTTGGCACAAACTCAGCGAAACTGCGAGAGAAAGTTTTAAGTACCGGGACTTCGGTAGCATTAGATACAGCCATGGACATAGCACGACATGGCAACAGCACAGCTGGGAA